>JAJIYU010008965.1:0-17504 GCA_030144865.1 Tinospora cordifolia | reverse complement strand
ACACATATATATATATATATATATAAAAAAATATATATATATATATATATATATATATATATATATATATATATATCACGTATGGACTGTGGTCAGCAAGTGAGGACCTTGGTCGACGGTCAAGTTTTCTTAAAATTTCTAGGTTTTGCGACTGTGGACCATGGTCGACCCTGTATAGACCATGGTCGACAGTGCAACCTAACTTTTTTGAGTGGTTTTTCTTCGCTATGATTGCAGTCAGACCATATTTTTTCTAGCCTTATCTTTTTTCATTATTTTTGAGTTTCCAAGCCATCAATTTAATTTATATGATTTTATATTGATTTAATGCACACAAATACACATTCAAAACATGTTCTTTTTTAAATTTTCATATTTAATTGAAATTTTTTAAATTTAGTTTTGATGTGGACACATTAGAATGTTTTGGGATATTACAATGTACCCTCCTTAAAAGAAATTTTGCCGTTGAAATTTAAAAAGAACATACATGTCCAATGTGTTCGATCAAGAGTTCCTGGAGAATAGTTGTGGGTACTTCTTCTGCATTTTACTCTTGAATTCCAAGGTGGCTTCCTCCAGATTATGATGCTTCCATAGAACTTTTTACTAAGGAATGTCTTTAGTCCTAAGGCTTTGCAGCTTACAATCTAAGATCCAAATAGTTGGTTCCTTGTAAATTGCATCGCCTTGAAATACGATATCTTGCCACTGAATGATATGTGAAGGATCTAGCTCGTATTTCAAAAGCATCGAGACATGGAACACATTATGAATTGTAGATAACTAATTCAGAAGATCCAGTTCGTAAGCACATTCACCAATCCGTTTGAGTATCTCAAACGGACCAATGAATCTAGGGGCTAGCTTACCCTTGGTTCCAAACCTTCTTATTTCTTTCTGTGGACTTATTTTTAGGAACACTCTGTCTCTTGGTTGGAACTCTAAGGGCCTTCTTCTTCTAATTGCATAGCTTTTTTGCCTACTTTAAGTAGTCACAAGCCTCTTCTAAATCTTCTTGATCTATGAGTTCATCTCTTCAATTATATCAGGTCCAGTGAGCATATGATCTTCTAGTTCTACCTAGCAGGATGTAATCTACAAGGTCTACCATAGAGCGCTTCGATTGGAGCCATTCCAATACTCACCTGATAGTTTTTATTATAGAGAATTCTGCTAAATGTAAGTATTTGCTCCAATTGCCCTTGAAATCTAGAGCGCATGCTCTTAATATATCTTCTAACACCTGCATAACCCTCTCAGATTGTCCATTCGTTTGTGGGTGAAATCTTGTGCTCATGGTGATCCTACTCCCAAGTTCCTTTTGCACACCCTGCCAGAATTGAGAAGTAAATTTGGCATCTCTATCTGATACAATTGTCTTTGGGATTCCTTGCAGTCTTACTATTTCTCTAATATATAGTTCACCCAACTTACTCACTGGATTAGTAGATCGTATAGGCAAGAAGTGAGCTATCTTAGTTAATCGATCTATTATCACCCAAACAGTGTCTTCACCTTTCTAATCTCTCAAAAGACCACTCACGAAATCCCTGGTAATATTATCCCACTTACATTTTGGTATTGGAAGCGGCTACAATAATCCAAATGGTTTTCTGTGCTCGGCCTTCACCTGTTGACATGTAAGACATCAGGAGACATACTTTGCGATGTCTTTCTTCATACCTTTCCACCAATTAGTCTTCCTCAAATTCTGATACATTTTATCACCACCTGGATACAATGTGTACTTTGTTAAATGTACCTCATCCAGTATGGTGTCCTTGATCTGTCTTGTATTCGGCACACATAGCATGTCTCCTAGCCTCAATGCACCATCTATTCTAAAATCTATATGTTTGCCTTGCTTGACACCATCAATCAGATTTTCTATCCACTTATCATTCTTTTGTTCGTCTCTAATCTGGTGTATAATATCCAGCTGGCTACTCATCGCATACAGATATGCCTATTTTTTGTTAGTGGCTATACCTAGGTTATAAGTACTAATCAGCTGATACATTTGTGCTTTCTTCATCCTTCCGGCTACTACTGAGTGCATCTGCCACTACGTTAGCCTTGCCAGGATGATAGTGCAGCTAAAAATTATAGTCTTTCAGGAACTCTAACCATCGTCTCTGTCATATATTGAATTCCTTCTGGGTATAGATAGATTTGAGACTTTTATGATATGAGTATAGATCAAAGTTCTCTCCATATAGATAATGCCTCCAGATCTTTAATGCAAACATGATCATTGCAAGCTCCACATCGTGTGTGGGATAATTTTGTTCATGTGGCTCTAGCTGTCGGGAAACATATGCCATAGGTTGTCCTTCTTTCATTAGCACCGCACCCAAACCATTCAACCATGCATTTATATATAAGGTGTATCTTACTCTTTGTGTAGGAGTAATCAAGACTGGTGTTGTTGTCAATCTTCTCATCAGTTCTTGGAATGATGCCTTGTACTGATTATCCTTAATGAACTTTTCTCCTTTCCTGGTTAGCGTTTTTAATGGACTAGCAATTTTCGAGAAATCCTTAATAAATCTGCGGTAGTACCCAGCCAATCCAAGAAAACTTCTAATCTCAATTACTGTTGTTGTCTGTTTCCAATTAGTTACCGGTTCCACTTTCTCTAGATCCACTGATATGCCTTCTGTTAAGACAACATCGCGAGGAAATTTCACTTCCTACATCTAGAATTCACATGTGCTAAATTTAGCATACAACTTATTCTGTCTAACTGTTTCCACTACCATGTGCTAGTGTCTTTCGTGTTCAGCATCTATCCTGGAATAAATTGGGATGTTATCCACGAAAACAATAACGAACTGATCTAGATATTGGCTAAAGACCCTATTCATTAGATCCATAAACGCAGCTGGAGCATTTGTCAGTCCGAATGGCATCACTATTTATTCAAAGTGTCCATACCGAGTTCTAAAAGTTGTCTTTGGTATGTCTAACTCACATATCCTTAACTGATTGTACCCTAATCTCAGATCTATCTTTGAAAATCGTGTGGCTCCCCTCAATTGATTTAGCTTCTTGTAATCCACACATAAGCTTATGGATTGTCTTTCTTCTTTAAAAATAAAACTGGAGCTCCCCATGGTAATTCACTTGGTCTAATGAAACCCTTCGCTAGTAGTTCATCCAATTGAGTCTTCAACTCAACTAGTTCTACTGGTTCCATCTAATAAGGTGGAATGGCATTAGGATTTGTACTCGAATATACTTCAATCTTCAACTCTATTTGCCAGTGTGGTGGAAGTCTAGGAAATTCATTTGAAAATACATCATCATAGTCTCGCACCACTGAGATATGTGTATTTCTTTTGGCTTCTCTACTTCATCCTCTATCAGTTGTTTGAAGTTTGCTTTCTATTGGATAGCATATAGTAATGCTAATGTTAGACTTCTAGGTAGTTTCTTTGTATCTCCTTCTATCTTCACAACTTCCCTAGATGGTAGCTTTATTATAACTCTTCGTCTTTGGCAATCCATCTTAGCTTGATATTGGGTCAGCCAATCCATTCCCAATATGACATCATATCCGCCAAAACGAAGTACATAGAGGTCTACTACCATTCTTCGATCTCTGAAAGAGAGTTCATACCTACAATGTCTTCATGAACTTACTATGCTCCCTACTGGAGTAGACACTTCTAATGATGTAATCAAAGGATCTATGACTAACTTCAATCTATCTACAACCTCTTCCAAAATGAATGACCTAGTAGCACCTGAGTCAAATAATACTTCCACAGTAACCCCAAATAGTAGGAATTTACGTTTTACGGTTGCGGTCAAATCTGTACTGCTGCCTACTATGTAGAGGCTGACCTAACTCTGTTGCTGCGTCTGAAGCTTTCATTATAATCTTTCAATTTGAGACTGAGTCTGATGTGTTTTCTGAAATATTGTGGTTATTTCTTTATTGGAGCAATCTCTAGCAAATTGCCCTTCTTGGTTGCAAACATGGCATAAACCTTTCTTTCAAGTTTGCTCCCATTGTTCATTGATGGTTCTATCTGATCTAGCCTTCTTCTCTACGATCTCTCTGAAGTCTGTGACTGTCTCTAACTCAAAGATGTTCTCCTCCTTTCCTGAATGCCAGATCTCTTGTATGATGGTTCTGTACACTGGCTGGATCTAGTTCTTTTCTTACTCTTCCACGCTTGTTTAGCCTCGAGGTCTCTCTCTATAATTTGTGCTCGCTCTACAGCTTCTTTGAAGTTAGTCAACTTCAAGGGTGCTATGATTTTCTTGATCTCCAATTTCAATCCTTCAATGAACCTTTCGGTCTTTGTCTGCTCATCCTTTACTAGATCAAGAGCAAATCTCGCTAAGTCTATGAATTTCCATTCATACTTTGTTACACACATCATCTTCTATTTTAATCTTACAAACTCAGCTTGCATTTGTCTTTTCTTGGCTGTTGAGAAATAAGCATCATAGAACATGGTCTTAAACTCTTCCCAAGTTAGCGTCGTTTCATCTATGACAGGGTCATTCATGATCATTTCCCACCAGTGATACGCTGGCCCTTCCAACTGGTGTACTACCAAAGCAACCAATCTTAGTCTTAATACTCCCAATGCATTCAAATGCTTGTTCATTTCTGTAAACCACCTATTAGTTGTTATTGGATCAGTTATTCCTTCAAGTGTATTGGGTTTCAATATCTAAAACTCAATCAGTAACTCCTTCTGTTCCTTGTCATAACCATTTGATTTACTTATTGTAATTGCCCCTGATGATCTGGCCTCTTGTTGTGTCTGAGGTATCGATGAAATTTGAGGCTCTGATGGTGGTTGTACCAGTTGCTGCAATAGCTGCGGTTGTGCTGGCACTGGTAGCTATGATGACTGCAACGTTTTCACCACTTGTTCTACCACTCAAGGAGTGATCTCTGTCACTATTCTAGGAGTAATCTCTGCTATCATCCTCTGAGTGATCTCTACCATCATCTCCGGAGTCATCACTGTTCCTGCTATCATCCTCTGAGCGATCTCTGCCATCATCTCCAGAGTAATCACTAGTCCTACTGATGTAGCTACTACTACTGGAGTGCCTTCTCTTATTTGTGCTGGTACTTCTTCTTCTATATGTTCAGGCTCAAAACTACTCTCTCCTCGAGCCATTCCTCATCGTGGTTGTCCCCTTGGCAATGTCTGCAAGTCAAAACCTAATTCAGTATCCAATAGTTTAATGTTTGTATCACCCCAACCCCCTTATCTTTAAACAATGTACATGACCACCATTCTCTTGACAGTGGCCTTAACAAAATAACGGGTCGGGCCGATGTTACTTTACAAGTGACACTCACTTGTTCTTTTCTTTTCAATATCTCGTGCCTTTGTATAAAATTTAAGAATACAAAATTTCTATTAAAATCAAGGCAAATTAAAAGAGATAAAGAAATTTAAACTATTTTATTCATAATAGAAAGAATAATTGAAAATATTAAACTTTTCAAAAAAACTAATTGTTACAGCGAAAGATTTCAAAATATTTTTCAATAGAAAAACATAAAAACTTTGGGCAACATGTCCTTAAAAATTCTAAAAAATATAATAATAATAATAAGGTAGAAACTATTTAAGAACTATCCATATTCAACTGCACCATGGGTTTTATGTTCCTGAAAAATAAGAAAGGAAAGAGTGAACACATAGCCTAGTGGATCCTTTTCGAACAACCGTCCTTCATATTCAAACTCATAACACAATCATAATTCAAACACTTGCAATCATTAGGTGTTTCAAATAAAAATTTGTTCAAGTCGAGTATCTGACCAAAAGGGCCTTTAATCCCTTGATGCTCTTAACTAAGTAAATAGGGCCCACTCGGCATAAACTCGTTAGTGGCACGTGTCGACATCAACCCCTTACACATGGTGACCCACCAGGTAATGTGGTACATGACCCTCAAATACTTTGGTCTGAAAAACATATGACCTAACTCATATGAAAAAAACATCCATGGTGTCGCCTTGACCACTGTGATGGTATGTGGTTATTATCACCGTGGTCTTAGATTAATTCTCATATCATGATCTCATAAAATAAACTTTAGAATATGAAATCAAACTAAAATTCAAAATATACGTATTCAATTCATGAAACACTCATAAAACATGCATCATACTTTAATTTAAAAACCTAACCATGATACTGACATGGCATGGATGATATGATTGTTCAAACATGAATCAAAACAGAAATACTAAAATAAACATTTAAAATTCTAAAACTAAAATTGAAAATCTTTGAGTTCAGTGAAAAACATATAACAATGAACATAACATGAATTTAAATAAGAACAGAAGGGTGTTCTAAAAATCACTTCCACCTTGTGACGCTTTCTCCTGAAATTTCGGCAGCAATTCTCCCACGTACTAGTGCCAATGAAGATCGCCCAACTTTATTCACCAATTCGAGAGAAGAACTTCTCACACACAATTAAGAGGAAGGAAAGATGGGAAGAGGTGTCAAGAAGAAGGCTTAAAAAATAAGAGGCAATTGCAACTCTTATTTTTGTAAAGAAGAAATTAAGAGCCTAGCAGGGTTTATATAGGTTTTCAAATGGAGTAAAATATAAACTTTTTAGTTTTTCTTGGAGTAAAATACCCTAATTCTTTTTAATTTTTTACTTTCTAATTTTGAGAACAAAATGAGTATTTTTTAGAACTTTTTTGGACTTTAGAAATAATTTTTGGATTTTAGAAACCTTTTTTTTTGGAATTTTTTCAAATTTTTCGTTATTTTTTCATAATTTTTGTTTTTTAATTTCAGATCCTTTGATCTTGGCCGTTAGATTTCCTCGAGCGTGTCAATGGTTCGCGATCAACCAAAAAACGTATCCAATTCGGACTGTTGGATCTTCCTTGAGCATAGCACGATTCGCAATCCCGAACGCGACTTTCATTTGGACACTTGGATTGTCCTCGAGCTTCGCGCGCGCATCTCGATCGTGATTAACGAAAATGCTTCAGATTGTCGGATCATCCTCTATCACGGTGTGCGAATCTCGTTCACAATCAACGAAACAGATCCTGGCCGCACGATCAACCTCGAGCGCAGTGTTGATTTTACAATTTCATTTTTGCACCTGCATTGTGTGCTGTTGGATTTGATGGATTTGATCGTGGCCGTTTGATTTTGATGATTCGGTGCGCTGGTGCCTATGTGCGAATATGATTGTGGCCATCGGATCGTGTGATCAGATCTAGATCCACAATTTATAGCCGTTGGATGTGTTTTAAGTTTATTTTTTGATTTTTCAGCCAAAGTTCTTGCTTTCTTTTCAAATTTTTGCCAAATCTTGATCCCAATTGACTTTTTAATCTTGCTTTCATCAAAAATTGCACATATCCTTGTATTTTTGGCTATGATATCCCATGATATATATTATATTCATATATTTTCTTCCAAAAATCCATTAAATTGATTTTTATTTGTCATTTGGTAAACTGGGACTTACCAAATTTTTCATCCGTCAATTTCGTATAATTCTATAAATTAATTTTCAAATTTCATACGAATTTTTGAGATGTTACAACTTACCCTCCTTAAAAAAATTTCGTCCTCGAAATTTGTACATATTTAGGTATTCCTTGTGAACAGATGCAGCTACTTGGTCTTCATCTCACTTTCGAGACCCCACGTGGCTTCTTCTACCTCATGATGTTTTCGCAGCACCTTCACTAATCGGATATCCTTTGTTCTTAGATTCTATACCTTGTGTCCAAGGTTTCTGACCGTTGTTTCTTCATAAGTAGCATCATCTTGGATATTCACTTCTTCCCAGTGAATGATGTGAGAGGGGTCAGGTTCGTATTTCATTAACATGGATACATGGAACACGTTATGTGCTGAAGTCATCCAGTTTGGTAGGTCTAACTCATAAGGACATTCCCCGATTCTTCTAAGTATTTCAAAGGGTTTCACAAACCTTGGAGATAACTTCCCTTTAAATCTAAACCTTTTGATACCCTTTTGAAGACTGATCCTCAGAAATACTTTGTTCCCAACTTGGAACTCTAATGGTCTTCTCCTTTTGTAAACGTAGCTCTTTTGACGACTCTATGTTGTAGTGAGTCTCTTTTACATTAACTTGACTTGGTTTCTCCTTTCTTCCACCATGTCTGGCCTAGTTAATACTTGATCTTCATGTTCAGCCCAACAATTAGGTGATCTATAGGGTCTTCCATAGAGAGCTTCGAATGGAGCCATTTTTATGCTTCCCTAATAACTGTTGTTATAGGCAAACTCCACCAAGTGTAAGTACTTGCTACAATTCCCCTTGAAGTCTAAATTGCAAGACCTCAACATGTCTTCCAAAATCTGAATAACTCTCTTAGACTAACCAATTATCTGAGGGTGAAAGGTTGTACTTATGGTAAGCTTGGTACCCATCTCCTTCTGGAGGCTCTGCCAGAACTATGAAGTAAAGCAAGCATCTCTATCCGACACAATAGTCTTGGGTACACCATGAAGTCTGACGATTTCTTTCATATAGATTTCTCCCAGCTAACTGACTTGGTCTGTAGATCTGATTGGCAAGAAGTGAGCCACTTTGGTGAGACGATCTACTATCACCCAAACGACATCTTCTCCTTTTTGGTTTCTGGGTAAAACATTGACGAATTCCATGGCAACGTTATCCCACTTCCAATCAGGGATAAGGAGTGGTTGTAATATTCCAGAGGGTTTCCGGTGTTCTGCTTTCACTTGTTGACATGTTAAGCACTTAGAGATGTATTTAGCTATGTCCCTTTTCATTTCTCTCCACCAGTAGGTTTTCCTGAGGTTCTGGTACATCTTATCCCCACCAGGGTGCATGGTATACTTAATTTGATGGGCTTCATCAAGTATGACCTACTTACTTTGTCTTTGTTGAGGTACACATCCTTTCTCCAAATCTTAGGATATTTTCAATGTCTAACCTAAAGTCAACATGTTTTCCTTGTGTAACTCCTTCAATTAGCTAAGTGAGCCACTTGTATTCCCTCTATTCATCTTTGATCTGATGCAAAAAGTCTGATTGGCAAGACATATTATAAAGATAGGGTTCTTTCTCGTAAAGGTTTACACCCAACCTAAAATCTTCGATCCACTGGTACATCGGACCTTTCTCTTCCTCCTATTTGTTGAACTTCCTACTCAAGGCATCAGCCACTACATTGGCCTTCCTCAAATGATAGTGTAGTTAAAAATCATAGTTTTTCAAGAACTCCATCCATCTCCGTTGCCTGAGGATCAACTCCTTCTGGGTGTAGATGTACTAAAAGTTCTTGTGATCTAAAAATAGCTCAATTTTCTCACCAAAAAGGTAGTGTCTCAAAATCTCCAGGGCAAACACAATGGCCGCTAACTCTAGGTTGTGAGTAGGGTAATTTCTTTCATGGACCTTCAATTGTCTTGAGGCAAAAGTGATGGCTTGCTTTTCTTGAATTAGGACTGTGCCCAATCCACTTAGTGAGGCATTAGTATACAGTGTGTAAGTAACACCAGGAGTTAGGGTGACTAGAACAGGAGTTGTAGTCAATCTTGTTTTCAATTCTTGGAATGACCGTTCACATTTCTCATCCCATTGGAACTTAACTCCTTTTCTGGTCAACTTAGTCATAGGTTCTGCCAACTTGGAAAAATCCTTAATGAACCTTCTGTCATAGCCTACCAAGCCCAAGAAACTTCTGATTTCTGTTACTGTGTTGGGTTGCTTTTAATTCATAACTGCTTCCACTTTCTCCGGATCTACAAAGATGTCTTTTGCTGACATTATGTGGCCAAGGAACTTGATCGTCCTCATCCAGAACTCGCACTTACTGAATTTAGCATATATGATTTCTTCTGAGGGTTTTTAGTACGATCGCCAAGTGTTCTAGGTGCTCAGCTTCTGACTTAGAGTAGATTAGGATATCATCCACGAATACCACTACAAACTGGTTAAGAAACTGGCTGAACACTCATTTCATCAAATCCATAAAGACAGATGGGGCATTGGTCAAACCAAAGGGCATCACGGTGAACTCGAAGTGTCCATATCTTGTTCTAAAGGCCGTCTTGTGAATACCAAACTCTTGAATCCTTAGCTAATGATATCTTGACCTAAGATCAATTTTAGAGAAATGAGTGGCTCCTCATAATTGATCAAATAGGTTGTCAATCCTTGGTAAAGGATATTTATTCTTTACTGTAGTTTGATTCAACTTCCGGTAGTCGACACACAATTGCAAGGAACCATTCTTCTTTTTTACGAATAGTACTAGGGCTTCCTAGGGTAATTCACTCAACCTGATGAAAACTTTCTCCCTGAGCTTGTCCAGTTGAGTTTTCAGCTTAATTAGTTCTACTGGCACTATTTTATAAGGAGGTATGGCTATAGGGTTGGTTCCAAGGTGAAGTTCAATCTTGAACTCTAACTCTCTAGCTTGTGGTAGTCCAGGTGAGTCATTTGGGAACACATCCTCGTACTCACTAACTACAACTAGGTCGTGAATATTCTTCAAGTCAGTAGGTTCTTCTTCAGAGAGTTCTCCAAACTCATCCGTCTGCTTCAAACTATTCAGTAAGGCTAGGGTTGGATTCTTTGGTAGTCTCTGCATATCCCCATTGATTTTAAAGATCTTCCCAAAAAGTAATGTTATGGTTACCCGTCTCTTAGGACAATCTATCTAGGCCTGGTACTGGTCTAACCAATCCATCCCCAATATTACATCATAGCCATAGAAAGGTATGGTATATAGGTCAATTGTTAAAAGTTTATCCCCGAACCTAAGGTCACAACTACACATCTTCTTTGAAGTCACAATGGTCCTTATCGGTGTAGACACATTCAAAGACACAAACATTGTTTTTGTTACAAGTTATAACCTATCAGCTAGTTTTTCAGAGATAAAAGATTTTGAGGCACCCGAGTCAAACAACAGTCTCACAACAACTTTAAACAATAGGAACGTATCTTCTACTGTAGGGGCCTAGTCTCAATCGTGAACATTCTGGCCTGGTTCTGACCATGGCCTTGGTTTTGCCCTTGATTGGCATTCTGATTATGTCTGACATGAGGATGCCCATTCTGACTTCTCCCATGTGTATTATGTTGTTACTGCCAGAAGCCTGAGTTGGTGCAATTTTGCAATTTTTCACCAAATGCCCCTTTTGCTTGCATACGAAACACAATTCCAACCTCTTAGCTTCTTCCCTTGACTCGTCTCTCTTCTACCCCTGTTTCTATGGAGCCTTACCACTTTTGTTTTTCTTCTGGGTCCCTTGTTGGTCCTTGCTATTTTCGTTCCGCTTATTTTTTCCTCTCAACCTTTGTTCCAGGTTGAGTTCTTATTCCAAAACTAGGGCCTGTTCAACAACTTCCTTGTAGGTTCGGAGGCCCAATATCATGATGACCTTTTGGATCTCGATCTTGAGACCCTTGTAAATCTGTTGGCTTTCATTCTTTCTTCCCATATCAGCTCTTGAGATTGGCAAGCTTAATAAATTTCCTCTCGTATTCAATTACTATGAGATCCTTCTGGTCGAGTCTCATGAAGTCTTCTTGCAGCTTTCTGAGAGTTGCCTCTGGAAAGAATTTCTCATAAAAGTTTGCCCGAAACTCTCCCTAGGTCATGGTCGCAACATCAGTGTTAGACTCCATCTGCATCATCCCCCACCATCCACGGGCTGGTCCTTTGAAATCGTGTGTGGGTAATGCTACTCATCTTGGACCCGTCACCTTCGGCACATTTAGTAACTCCTCGATCTCCTGGCACCAGTAATCAGTAAAGATGCAATCAGTAGTTCCATCGAATGAGGGAGGGTGAAGCTTTTGCAAATCTGGCAGCATTTTCTTCTATTTTTCATCTTCTAGGTCACTCATCATGGCTTCCATCCGTGCATCCATTCATGCCTCCATCCTAGCAAGCAGTTCCTACTCTTGTTGTTCAGTCTCTTCAGAGGTGGTGGATTGAGTTATGTACCTCCTAGCTCCAGCCATTTACTTGTAAAATTGAGCAAAGTGTCAATATGTGTCAAATATTCGTACCTCCTAAATCAACACATGTTTAGGCTTGATTTTCTATCTTAAGCCCAAGGCACCACCTAAAGCTTAGGCTCAGATTCCACGCTTGGTACCAGAGGAAACTTTTTGTTCTTGGCCCAGCAACCAAAGCCTAGGCTTTGATACCACGCTTGGTCTCAAAGGAAACTTCTTGTTCTTGGCCCTAGCAACTAATGCCTAGTCTCTGATGCCATGCTTGTAACACCCCAACCTGCGTATCTTTAAGCAGTGTACATGACCACCGTTCTCTTAATAGTGGACTTAACAAATTGGCGGGTCGGGTTGATGTTACTTTACAAGTGACACTCACTTGTTCTTTTTTTTAAATATCTCGTGCTTTTGTATAAAATTCAAGAGTACAAAATTTCCTTTAAAATCAAAGCAAATTAAAAGAGATAAAGAAATTCAAACTATTTTATTCATAATAGAAAGAATAATTGAAAATACTAAACTTCTCAAAAAGAACTAATTGTTACAGCGGAAGACTTCAAAATACTTTTCAGTAGAAAAACATAAAAACTTTGGGCAACATGCCCTTAAAAATTCTAAAAAATATATAATAATAATAAGGTAGAAACTATCCAAAACTATCCATATTCAACTGCTCCATGGGTTTCATGTTCCTGAAAAATAAGAAAGGAAGGAGTGAGCGCATAGCCCAGTGGATCTTTTTCGAACAGTCATCTTTCATATTTAAACTCATAACACAATCATAATTCAAACACTTACAATCATTAGGTGTTTCCAACAACAATTTGTTCAAGTCGAGTCTAAGACCTAAAGGGCCTTTAATCCCTTGATGCTCTTAACTAAGTAAATAGGGCCCACTCCGCATCAACCCGTTAGTGGCACGTGTCGACATCAACCCGTTATACATGGTGACCCATCAGATAATGTGGTACACGACCCTAAAGTACTTAGGTCTGAAAACCATATGATCACCATCTTCTTAGATTAATTCACATATCATGATCTAATAAAATAAACTTTAGAATATGAAATTAAACTAAAATTTAAAATATATGCAGTCAATTCATAAAACACTCATAAAACATGCATCATACTTTAATTTAAAAGCCTAAGCAAGATACTAACATGGCATGGATGATATGATTGTTCAAACATGAATCAAAACTAAAATACTGAAATAAACATTTAAAATTCTAGAACTGAAATTGAAAATCTTTGAGTTCAGTGAAAAACACACAACAATGGGCATGCCATGAATTTAAATAAGAACAGAAGAGTGTTCTAGAAATCACTTCCACCTTGTGATGTTTTCTCCTGAAATTTCGACGGCAATTCCCCCACGTACTAGTGCCAATGAAGATCGTCCAACTTAATTTCCCAATTCTAGAGAAGAACGTTTCACACACAATTAAGAGGAAGGAAAGATGTAAAGAGATGCCAAGAAGAAGGCTTAGAAAATAAGAGGCAATTTCAACTCTTATTTTTGGAATGAAGGAATTAAGAGCCTAGGGGGTTTATATAGGTTTTCAAAGGGAAAAAAATAGTAATTTTTGAGTTTTTCTTGGAGTAAAGCATCCTAATTCTCTTTAATTTCGTATTTTCTAATTTTGAGAATAAAATGAGTATTTTTTAGATTTTAGGAACCTTTTCTTCGAATTTTTTTTGTATTTTTCATGATTTTTTGTAATTTTCATTTTTAATTTCGGATCGTTTGATCTTGGCCATTGGATTTCCTTGAGTGTATCAACGGTTCGCAATAAGCCAAAAAACATCTCCGATCCAGATTGTTGGATCTTCCTTGAGCGCAGCACAGTTCGTGATCCCGAACGCGGCTTTATTCTAGATGTTTGGATTGTCCTTGAGCTTCACACACACATCTCAATCATGATTAATGAAAATGCTTCAGATCGTCGAATCGTAATCAATCACAGTGTGCGGATCTCGTTCACGATCAATGAAACAAATCCTGGCCGCACGATCAACCTCGAGCGCAGTGTTGATTTCGCGATTTAGTTTTTGCGCCTACATTGTGCGCCATTGGATTTGATGGATTCGGTCATGGCCATTTGATCTTGATGATTCGGTGCACTCGTGCGTGTGTGCGGATCTAATCATGGCCGTCGGATCGTGAGATCAGATCTAGATCCACAGTTTGCAGCCGTTGGATGTGTTTTAAGTTTATTTTTTTATTTTTCAGTCAAATTTCTTGCTTTCTTTTTGGATTTTTGTCAAATCTTTATCCCAATTGACTTTCTAATCTTGTTTTCATAAAAAAAATAACACATATCCTTGTATTTTTGGCTATGATATCCCATGATATACATTATATTCATATATTTTCTTCCAAAAATTCATTAAATTGATTTTTATTCCTCATTTGGGTAAACTGGGATTTAACAAATTTTTCATCCATCAATTCCATATAATTTTGTAAATAAATTTCAAATTTCATACGAATTTTTGAGGTGTTACAACTTGATTATAGCAAAACATCGAAGAATCGCAAATCAAACTTTGGATTCCGAACTTGCAGTAATAGCCAGTTAATTTCCCCCACCTAAGTGTTTTCACTTGTTTCATGCTACTGTGACTCTAGATGCATAGTTTCTAAGTTTTTGATATGTCTTTGTAGCCTAGGGGTTTATGCTTCTAAGTTGGCAGCATTTCATCTATTTTGGGGTGCAGGAGTTTGGGTAATATACTAAAATATAGCTTTACTATATATATTGCAACCAATCATACAACCAAACACACAATGCATGCTAGCACAATGAAATTTCAAGCTTCCATCCGTACTTCTAAGTCCGAGCACCCCATCCTGCCCTCGCACTTCCACACAGACTTTCACTTGAAGATCCCATTACACCCATTATACTTGCGCAAATGTCTCAACTTCCACAGCTGCCACATCCTACTATGTTGATCAGTCATAATAGAACATGTGCCTCCGTGTATAGATTCCTTGGCTTCACAAGACCTGCTATGCCTGACTGCCCCATCCCAGCCAACCATAGCAAGTACCTACTCTACCAGAGACACGAGCATTCACCAAACATGGTCTATCATTCTTTGAATCCAGGATTCCTCCATACCCCCAAATCCCTATGCACCTCATCCTACATAGAAACCAGAGGTATAGAATCCTCCTGAATTCGCATCCAACAAAACAAGTGGGTGTTCAATCATGTTATCAGTTTCTAACATATGCTCTAATGTCTTTTAATTTAGACTCACTGTGCCACCAAGGCACCACTTGGTCAATCCAAACTTTATTCAAAACTATTTCCAATGAAAAAACATTTTTTAGTGAAAATCAAAACCCAGTAAAAATCATTTTTCATTGAAAAACAACTGACTCATTTGAAATCTCCTGGAGTGACTTTGGTGATAACGCTATGCAGCCTGTTACCATTTATCCGGATGAGACTCCAATAGCTCAGTGTACCCTACCAATGAGATCAACTTTCCCAGAGAGCTACAACTGAGCTCTGATACCATATTTGTAACACCTCGGCCTCAAGTCTGGACTATCCGGAATGGACATCATCGTATTACCATCCCCTGACATTGGAATGCTACCTTCTATTTTAAATTCTGCTATTTCTCAAATAAAATAAATAACAAAATTTTTCAAAATAGTGAGCCCATATTTAACAACTTTCGGTTAAATATTTACTGTGAAAAATACTCAAAATGATATACAAGAAAATAACTGTTTCAATAAAATATTCGAGAAATTTGTATTATCAAGATGTGAAAACAAAGTCTAACTATAATTACAGTATCAAAATATGAAAATATAGTCAAATTTCATTTGCATCATCAAAACAAAATGAAGAGCAATAGTTCTATTCCATAAATACATCAAAAAGTAGAAAACATTTCAAAAAATAATTATAGACCCTTCCTTGAGAATTTCCACCGCTAGAAAGTAGTTACTACACATTAGATCTGTGAAAAACTTGAAAATCAAATGATTGGGTGAGCTCAAAAGCCCAATGAGCCAATCCTACACATTTCTAGCACTATACAAGATCAAACTCAAAACATGCACACACTTTCAAACATTAGTCGTTGCATACATTCAATTGTTTGTTGTAACCTAGAGCAAAAGAGTTGATTAGACTCCCAATATTCCCTTGTGATCCATGATGGAAATTAGTGCATGCAATTTGGCCAAAATCAAGAAATCAAGAGCATCAACATCCAAAGATAAGTGATGCTCTGCAGTCAATTACTTATCCCCATGCATGCCCTCGCGGCCTGTACATGTGAATCATAGTCTAAGGAATAGTAATGCTATATAGCCAATTACTAAGGCAACACTCTGCAGTCGTTTACCAAATCTCAAAGACAAACCAAGTGTCAAGCAAAATCTAAGGAAAGGAACGCCTTGTGGCCGATTCCTTTTATTCCAAAGATTTTACAGTCAAAGGTAAGGAATGCCATGCAGCCAATTACTTATTATTCTTAAAAAAATGAAAATGCCATCGACACTAAAGGTCGGGAATATTTAAGACGCTTTGCAGCCTATCATACCGGTGTGTGGGATTCTTAATTATCCATTAATCTTTATTTAGTGAAGCAAAGTTAATCATACAAGCTCATAACCATCAATCAATATGATAGTTGAAACAAAATTCTGAAATACCAATATACAGAAATCTCGATAGAACCCATGTCAAACGATAAATCATCCAGCAATCTCAATCATAGCAAACAATCAATTTAATTTAAACAATATCAATGCATACATATCAATTTCTTATAATAATACACATCATGTTTCAAGTGTGATGCTTGCATATCACCAAAGATCAAGGATATCGCTCTCACCTAAGTGCATAGGGAATTCTGTTAAGCTTTCTTATCACCAAAACACCGTTCGATAACGAAATCTGTAATCGTCACTTTTCAAATTTTCCAAATTTCACCTTTTGAATTTCCAACACTTCACTATCTGTTATTCTTAGTTAATATCATTCATAAGCCATTTGACCTAATTCCATAACCTAACATCCAACAAAATAACTTTAGTAACTCAATTCAATCAGTTTCTTTCACAAAAACCCGTTGAGCTAGATTTCAGCTCACAAATTGTTCTCCAAATGAAGATTAAATGAGAACTAATGTGAAAATCAACAATGAAACGATTTACAATTTTAATTGAGAAAGAAATTTAGTGTTTCTTCATTCTTTATGAGTTCTCAATCACAAGACCTATCCTTTTCTCTCAATAGACAAAGAGTTTAAGATTGAAATCTAAACCAATGATGAATTAAAGATTAAATAAGTAGAATGATCTAAGTTGTTACCTAGAACTTCCAATTTCCTGGCCACTTTGCTTTAGAAAGCTCTCCTTTGAGTTTCAAAATCGTCTCCCCTACGTTTAAAACGAACATAAAGTGAAAATGACTAGCTTTAAAATGGCCAACATATATACATATACATATACATAGATATATATA
>JAJIYU010008964.1:0-17456 GCA_030144865.1 Tinospora cordifolia | reverse complement strand
GTAGGGCAAAACCCTAATTTTGGCCAATTGGGTTAATTTTTGGATGTGTGGTCCAACTTGTTAGTTCATGTCTCCTCACTTCGTTTCAGGTAGTTTTAGGTTCATGTGGGTTACTAAATGATGATTTAGAGTTCTCTTAATTTGGCCTTAAAATGAGGCTAGATTCGTTCTGTACTCAAATTTCACTGAAAGGGTAATAGTTCTTATTTCAATGAGTACAGAGTTTCCAGGGTATTACAACATGTGCCCTCTTTTATCATTGAACTGTTTAACATGTAAATTAAATATTTTAAAACTTAGGCCCATTGGGCAATGTTTTATCCTCATACCATGCTCTAGAAATGAATTTTGAAATGTTATTTCGCTGCAAAGTATTTTACTTGGTCAAATATGAATTCACTGTGGATTTGTAACATCTCGAAAAGTTCATATGAAATTTGAATTTTTACTTAGAAAATTATTCGGAATTGATAGATGAAAATTTTGGTAAGTCGCAGTTTAGCCAAATAAGGAATAAAATCACTTTAATGGATTTTTGGAAGAAAATATATGAATATAATGTATATTATGGGATATCATAGCCAAAAATACAAGGATATGTGCAATTTTTGATGAAAATAAGATTAAAAAGTCAATTGGGATCAAGATTTGACAAAAAATCCAAAAATAAAGCAAGAAATGTGACTGAAAAAGCAAAAAAATAAACTAAAAACACATCCAATGACCATAGATCTAAATTAGATCTCATGATTTGACGACCACGATCAGATCCCCACCAACGCCCGGATGCACTGAATCATCAAGATCAAATGATCATGATCGAATCCATCAAATCCAACGGCACACAACACAGTCACAAAAATGAAATTGCGAAACCAAACACTACGCTCGAGGTTGATCGTGTGGCTAGGATCTATTTTGTTGATCGTGAATTGAGATCCGATGATCCGAAGCATTTTCGTTGATCGTGAACGAGAACTGCGTGTTGTGCTCGAGGACAATCCAAGCATCTAGATCACAACCACGTTTGGTGTTCTCGAACCGTGCTATACTCGAGGAAGATCCAACGGTCCGGATCTAAAACATTTTTTTGTTATTCGCAAACTATTGATGCGTACGAGAAAATCCTACGGCCAAGATCAAAGGATTTGAAATTTAAAACGAAAATTACAAAAAAACCATGAAAAATCCGAAAAAAGTTTGTAAAATCTAAAAATTTATTTCTAAGTTCTTAAAAAAATTCGAAAAATACTCATTTTATTCTCAAAATTAGAAAGTACGACATTAAAGAGAATTAGGGTGTTTTACTCTAAGGAAAAATCAAAAGTTTTTATTTTTCTCCCTTTGAAAACCTATATAAAACCCCTAGGCTCTCAATTCCCTCATTCCAAAATAAGAGTTGAAATTTCCTCTTTTTTTCTTTAAGCCTTCTTCTTGGCACCTCTTCCCATCTTTCCTTCCTCTTACTTGTGTGTGAGAAGTTTTTCTCTCAAATTGGAAAATTAAGTTGGGTGATCTTCATTGGCACTAGTACGTGGGGGGAATTGCTGCAGAAATTTCTGAAGAAATCGTCACAAGGTGGAAGTGATATCTAGAACACCCTTTTGTTCTTATTTAAATTCATGGCATGCCCATTGCTTGTGTGTTTTTTACTAAATTCAAAGATTTTCAATTTCAGTTCTAGAATTTTAAATGTTTATTTTAGTATTTCAATTTTGATTTATGTTTGAGCAATCATATCATTCATGCCATGTTAGAATCATGCTTAGGCTTTTAAATTAAAGTATGATGCATGTTTTGTGAGTATTTCATGAATTGACTGTGTATATTCTGAATTTTAGTTTGATTTCATATTCAGAAGTTTATTTTGTGATATCAAGATATGAAAATTAATCTAAGAGGATGGTGATAATAACCACATGCAATCATAGTGGTCAAGGCGACACTATGGATGTTCTTTTCATATGAGTTAGGTCATATGGTTTTCAGACCTAAGTACTTGAGAGTCGTGTACCACATTGACTTGCGGGTCACCATGTGTGACGGGTTGATGCCGACATGTGCCACTAACGGGTTGATGCCAAGTGGGCCTTGTTTACTTAGTTAAGAACATCAAGGGATTAAAAGCCCTTTTGGTCTAAGACTCAACTTGAACAAATTAGTATTTGAAACACCTAATGATTGTAAGTGTTTAAATTACGATTGTGTTATGAGTTTGAATATGAAAGATGGTTGTTCGAAAAGGATCCACTGGGTTATGTGCTCACTCCTTCTTTTTTTATTTTTCAGGAACATGAAACCTATTGAGCAGTTGAATATGAATAGTTCTTAGATAGTTTCTACCTTATTATTATTTTTTTGAATTTTTAGGGCATGTTGCCCAAAGTATTTATGTTTTTCTATTGAAAAGTATTTTGAAATCTTCCGCTGTAATAATTAATTCTTTTTGAGAAGTTTAGTACTTTCAATTATTCTTTCTATTATGAATAAAATAATTTAAATTTCGTTATCTCTTTTAATTTGCCTTGATTTAATTAAAGTGAAAAGTTTGTATTCTTGAATTTTTATTCAAAGGCACGAGATATTGAAAAGAAAAGAACAAGTATGTGTC
This sequence comes from Tinospora cordifolia, assembly GCA_030144865.1. Classification (NCBI taxonomy): domain Eukaryota; kingdom Viridiplantae; phylum Streptophyta; class Magnoliopsida; order Ranunculales; family Menispermaceae; genus Tinospora; species Tinospora cordifolia. Next base: position 14,845 of record JAJIYU010008964.1, on the reverse strand, counting down.
ACTTGTAAAGTAACACCGGCCCGACCTGCCATTTTGTTAAGTCCACTATCAAGAGAACGGTGATCATGTACACTACTTAAAGATACAGGGTTGGGGTGTTACAAGATTTATCAATTGTAACACCCCATAACTTTGTGATCATGCCATGTCACGAGTAGGTATAAAGAAAAATAAAATAATAAACTGACAATCGATATTAGTTTGAATTAGCTAGAAAAAAAATATATATATATATATATATATGATGAAATGTGGAATAAGAAAATATTATGGATTGGTGAAAGTAGTAATTGAGAATAAAAAATAGATGGAGGATTAAAATTCACACATATAATAGAAGAAGTGAAATCAAATGTATAAACAAGAATAATGATATTATTAATGTATACAAACATATAATAGGAATGAAATAAATTAAAGGGATTAATAAGTATAAACTTATAAATTTATAAAAAGGTTTTCTTTAAATTAAAATGGTTAATAGAAACAAAAATCTACAAAATCGAGAATACACCGGAAATTGGTGTCTGGCAGTGAAGAGAATGCTGGAATGGACAAGAATTCTCTGGTTTAGCAGGGAATTATTCTGATGATGTGAATTAATAGTAGGAATTATGATTTGAAAATGTTGAAGAAGAAGAACCGGATGCTTTGGTTCGGGAAAAACAACAATGATGGTCGGGAGGTGTGTAGTTGTTACTGTAAACCAAACAAGAAGAAGAAAGGAAGAAAATAGAGGGGTTGTGATTGAGGGTTCAGGTGGGTGCAGGGAATGGAAATAGAGCAATGGCATGGTTGCTGTTGCTGCCATTGACTATGAAAGTTGGGAATGAAGGTGATGGTCAGCTGGAAGTCATTGTACGAATAGAGGGAAGAAAGGAAAATAGAGCAGATGATGTTCTATTGCTGCCATTGCTGCTATTGTTGTTACCGTTGCTGCTACTTTGAGTAAATCAAACGAAGAAGAAGATGAAGGAAAAAGACCAGTTCTACTGGTCAAGCAGTCTACTACAGTCGTTGCTGCTGTTAAATGAAGATGAAGCAATGCAAAGAAGAGAAATCGCAGTGTGTGATTTGAGCGAGAAGGAGAAGAATGAAAAACAGAGGAACAACAGAGGGACGTGTTGTAGCTGAAAAAAAAACCAGAAAATTTTTGGTTTTGATGCTACTCTGTGACAACAAAGAAGACGAAACGGGTTTGCATGATTTGGTTGTAGTTGCCATGAACCATGGACAGAGGAATAGATGAAGCAACGATCAATTTCTTGGGCTTCAATTTTTGGTTCGTGATTTTGGGCTGAAATATGAAAATTTTGAGTCAAGATTGTGATGTTGTCTAACAGTAATTTTGAAAGAGGCATCAGCTACCGAATTTGCTCCATTTTTGGGTTCGTCTGCTTGTTGAAACAGGGGAGCAGCTGCGTTTTGGCCATGAAGAATGAAGGAGGAAATGCAGAAATTTGGTGGGTTATGGTTGCTATTTTGCAGGCTTTGGACAAAGGAAGTTTTTAGATTTTGAACTTTCTAGTTCGGTCTGTGAAGATGAAAAGCAAGGAAGAAAAGGAAAATGTGTTGCTGTGATTTGGATGAAGGAAGATTGAAATTTTGATCTTGTTGGCCGTGAAGTAGGGAATTAAACATTGCTAGAAATTAGTATGTCTTTGTGAAGTGGATGAGTTGCAAGAGACATTGATTGGGGTTGAGTTTCATGTTAGGTGATTGATCTTGAAGAACGATGAAGGATTGATTAAGAGTTTTTCAGATGTGTTAACTATGATATAGGTGTGTTGGATGATAAGCAAGATGGAAAGAAGAGGATACTATGACTGATGCATATTCAATTTTATGGGGGGTGGGTGTGTGTGTGTGTGGGTTTTACTAATCCGTGATGAAGATTTTGGCATATAAGCTGCTGATACATTTTGTGGATCATGTGTAGTGATTTGGGTTATGAGAAGAGTATACCGATTAAGATGGAAAGGTAATGAAATTTGTTATGTTTGACCTTGATTTTCTTGGTGGCGAGTCGTGATGCTGATGGCTTGAAGAAAGTCAGTTTGAGCTGAGATGGAGAAGAGAGTAATAGAAGATGTGACTCATGGGTGCGTGCGATGACCGACGTAATGTAGTGTGATGGAGACGACGCAAGGTAAAATTTGATTTTAAATTCTAGATAGTATGAAATTTATGAATCAATTATAAAAATTTGTTTAGAGTATTTATTTAATCATTTTAATTAAATAAATTTAATATTAGATTATTTATTAATTATTGACACAGAAGGATTAAATGAATTTAATAAAATTACATTAATTAATCTTTTAAATTAGGATTGAGAAAAAATAAAATAAATAAATTTTACAGATAATAGTTTTCCAGCAAATTAATAGTTTTATTTAATATTAGAAGTTTAAAATTTAAATAATTGGAATTAGTTAAAAACATGAAAAAAAAAATAAACCTTAGGAGTTTAAACTCTTTTATAAGAAAATAATAAAATCTTAGGCCCTAAAACTAAACTTAGAACATCTAGAAGTCTTATTTTGTCAGTAATTAAATCAATTATGATATTAAAACTTATTAAATTTTTTAGAAGTCAAAAATTACAAAAGGCTTGTAAGTAAATTATTAAAATTGTAATTTCAAACTAAGGAAATTTAGGGGACTTAGAAGCATTTCAATTAGAATGTATAAAGTTCTAGACTTTTAGAAAAACTTTAAACTAGTTGAAAAATTAACGTTTAGACTTTATAATTATTTGAGAATTCATTTAAACTTAAGAAAAATTTTATTAAGTGTTGAATTTCATATTCTCGCATTTTAGAGTGTCGAGTATCTCGACAAAAATTAAGGGAACCCTGAAGATCTGCTGAATCAGGTTGGTGTGACTTTCTTACTTATATGTATTATATGGATTTAAGATTCAAAGCATTTGATTGAATAGTTCTTGGTTTTTAGGACTTTATTTGAAAATTGTTTGAAATTGTTTGGCTTATTTGAATGATGTGTGATGTATGATAAATTATTTAATCCATGTATAATAATTAGTTCATGATATGATCTTGCGCTTAGATTTACTCAAATATGGCATGCATGACTAGGAACATATGCGTCTAGATCTTATTGTTCACTCATGCATCTTATTATGTTAACTTGCCTGAATAGTTGAATTATTTTCCTAGTGAATTGTGTGATGTTTGATGTGATTGAGATTATGTGTAAAACTAAAATAAGACAATGGTTTATTAAAAATCCACGTACCGGTGCAATTCTCGAGCCTGAAGCGAATCGAGGTGACATCTCCTATATGTCACTACTTAAGATTGTCGAGCTACAAGGCGGATCGTAGGTATTTCCACCCGGATCTGACTGTGATAGCTCGAAGTGTTTGGGAGACGCTACAAGTTGCAATAAGTACTCTCTCTTAGGCTGTGATAGTAATGATATGACTAATTTTAGACGATTATTGATACCTTCTGAGATTTGATTGGATCACAGGGAATACTAAGAGACATCTCAACCCTCTTTCGGTCTTAGATTACAACTAAAACAAATGAATGTTTAAAACGCCTAATGTTTGGAAGTGCTTCTAATGTTTTGGATTGGGTCTATATAATGCATGTTATGTGTAGGAACGATCTACTGGGTCTTCGAGCTCACTCCCATTTTATCTTTCAGGTACACTTAGACTTAGAGTACGGTAACCTACATCAGGAGACTCGCACCTTGATTGGAAACCTCATGGGGAGGTCATCCGGGATAGATGACTTGGAGGTCACATTTTATTTATCTTTACTAGATTAATTTAGAGTATTTACTATGGTTTTAACTTTGGTTTATTTTATCTTTAAGTGGCTTTTCTTGTTTAACAATTTTGATTTTAATAATAGTCTTTAAAGTTATTCCGCTACATTGTTTCTAATTTATATTAAGAAATTTGGTGAATATCTTGAGAAATTATCTTGATCTATGTTTTGTATAAAATATCTATCCAGACATTGACTTTAGAATAAGCTATTATGAACTTAATTTTGAAGAAAAAGAGTTTTGACAAAACAAAATTTTCAAGTAGCATCTCAATTTTCATCGGGCGATGATCCGCACGTCAAATAGCACGTGAACGGAGGTTCGGTTGAAAAATGGGGTGTTGCAAATGTGGTATCAAAGCTCAGAATTATGATGCACTGGGCTAGATTTGAGTTCAGTGGATATGATTTTCACTGGAATTAGAGATTTCACTAAACTTGATTTTCACTGGAAATGAATTTCATCAGATTTGATTTCACCGAAAAATGAAATTTCTTGAATATGATTTTGAAAAAGGGTAATGTGGGTAGAAGTCGAGAGGTGAGGAAACGTTGCCAACATAATTGTATTGTTATTGATGTGACCCAAGTAGATGTAGTAATTCCTGATAGTTGACTTGATTTCAGGGTAAAGGTCCCTGAAGGGCTGATCTGGTTAGATTTTCTTCTTCGGAAGTATGCACCTAAGGGTTAGCCTTTATGATGATTAGACATCCCTAAAAGGTTTCATTATCATTCAAAAAGGACCCATGGTGACAGTACTCGAAATGGATAGTACCACAAAAAACAATTGTATAAAATTGGATAGAGACTAATACTAGGTGGGTAGAAGTTTAGGAAAAAACTAGGGTTATGCCAACGCTCTTTAGTTACAGTCGCAGATGTGACTCGAGGCGATGACGTCACATAGAAGTTTTATAAAGTCAAACTTGGCAATCCTACTGAAGGATATATTAGCCAAGTGAAGTAATGAGACCCCAGGTCTAGGTAAAGACCGAGTGCTGCCCCAAGAGTTTAGTGGATCATAAATAAATTAAAATACTTTAGGACATAGGTTAGAGACTGATAACTTGTTTGAACGCACACTTGTTTGGTTAGGATTCGAGTTTGGGAGGAGCCTATACCTCTGGTATCTATGTAGGATGGGGTGCATAGGGATTTAGGGGTACGGAGGAATCCTGGATTCGGAGAATGACGAACCATGTTTGGTGAGTGATCTATTTCTTTGGCTGAAGTTGTATGCATTATATTGTACTAAGATGGGCCGGCACAGTATGGTGGGGCTTGCGTCAGCCTTAGAACATGTCTATGGGTGCACTGTCGCACTATTTTTAGCTAAGGGCCCAGTTAAAAATGGCGGGACAGTGACATTCATGGTATTGAGACACTTGTGCCATTGTTTGAGTGTAATGTAATTCTGGGTGGTAGTTTGTGTGGAAGGGCGAGTATGGGATAGGGCACACGGACTTGGAAGCACAAATGGAAGCTTCGGGATTGCATTATGCTAGCGTGTATTGTTTGCTTGGTGGTTGGATGATTGTTTGTTATATATGTAGTTTGATTATTTGAGTATTATAACCCAAACTCCTGTACTTAGAAATGGATGAAATGCTACCGACTTAGAAGCACAAACTCCTAGACAACTAAGACAAATCGAGAACTTATAAACTATACATCTAGAGTCACCCTAGTACGAAAAACGCGAAAGGGTATAGGTGGAAAAGAGGTAATTGAAGAATGATTTTGAGCTTGCAAATTCATGAAGAATGGAAGGGATTTAAGCTTGTTGGGAATTTAAATTGAATATGTTAGGTTATTGGACAATAAATGTAGTGGCTAGACGTTTGGGTTCTCATTGGAAGGATAAAGTAAATCAACTTAGAATTTTATTAGTGTTGATTGAGATCTTATGAAATGTGAAGAGCCAAAGGAATTGTCATCAGTCAACCATTTGATATATTCGAAGAGAATCCTCAGGCTAGGAGAACCCTCCCTTCTATCCGAGTTGAGTAGATGTTTGAATAGATACAACCCAAACTTCCAAGAACATCCTAGTTCATCCTTTGTTTTAAGCCAGAAAGGAAAACATCTACTATATATGGTCTATGGGTGAAGAAAAGTCTAGATGATGTTGGTATTGTGACTCAATGCATTATTCCAACAAGGATTAATGATCAATACTTAACAAATGTTCTCCTGAAGATCAATGCCGAACTTGGTAGCTTAAATTCTTTGTTGTCCATTGAATAATTTCCTTCTAATTTTCGAATCTCCTAGGCTCCAACTATCATTCTTGGAATGGATGCTTCACATGGTATTTCGGGTCAATATTATCTGCCCTCTATTACTGTAGTAGTTAATTCTAGATAATGATCATTGATTTCTCGGTATAGGGTTTCTATAAGAACACAATTGGCCAAGGATGAAATGATAGAATAGGATAATTGGATAAGTACCTTTTTGACCCATCTGTGCCTGAACCTTATTTCAAAAAAAGCTACAGTGATTCACCACGAAAACTACGAGACTACATGATGAATGAAAATAGAAATGTTGGGATAGCTCAAACCCATTCCAGGTAAGAGCATACACTAGGTTATGGGCAAACTTCCACAATTCTTTTTTTATGAATAAGTCATGGATGTCACGTGTGATACTCGAATTAGAACGTCATAGTTTTGTAGCAAAAAACGCCAGAGTTTGTAAATTCATAATTTCTTCTCATGATTAATTCAGAAGAAGGCTACGTTTACAATCTACCCACTAAAAATAGGGCGTCCATTATCAATGAAAATTGAAGACAAGAGGTCTAAAGCTAGAAGGTGATGACTAGTATAGTTTTGTTCAGCTGTGTAAAAGATTTGAGAAAATTTTAATGGCTTTTCAGAGAATGTTTTCCAGGAAGCAATAAGTTCATATCAGGTGGCATTACAAGACGATGAATCTAATGTGGGTGGACAAATACCCTAGTTGTATTCATGAATGTGAGAAAGATGATCTAGAAGAACATGGAAGGATTCCTGGTGTAAGATCAGAGTAGCGTAATAGAAGTGTGATGAGTCTGGAGAAACGCAGACTGATTGACAACATGATTTAACTCGACATAAATTTCAAGGACGAAATTTTATTTAAGGGGGGTAGATTGTAACACCCTGTAACTTTGTATCATGCCACGTCGAGAGTAGGCATAAAGAAAAATAAAATAATAAACTGACAATCCATATTAGTTTGAATTAGCTAGAAAAAAAAAAAAAAAATATATATATATATATATATATATGATGCAATGTGGAATGAGAAAATATTATGGACGGACAAAAGTAGTAATTGATAATACAAAATAGATGGAGGGTTAAAATTCACACATATAATAGAAGAAGTGAAATCAAATGTATAAACAAGAATAATGATATTATTAATGTATATAAACTTATAATAGGAATGAAATAAATTAAAGGGATTAATAAGTATAAACTTATAAATTTATAATAAGGTTTTATTTAAATTAAAACGGTTAACTGAAAAAAAAAATCGGGAAAATCGAGAATACACTAGAAATTGGTGTTTGGCGGTGAAGAGAATGCTGGAATGGACCAGAATTCTCTGGTTTACCGGGGAATTATTCGGATGATGTGAACTAATAGCAGGAATTATGATTTGAAAATGTTGAAGAAGAAGAACCGGATGCTCTAGTTCGGGATAAACAGCAATGCTAGTTGGGAGGTGTGTAGCTGTTACTATAAACCGAACAGGAAGAAGAAACGAAGAAAACAGAGGGGCTGTGATTGAGCGTTAAGCTAGGTGCAAGGAATGAAAACAGAGCAATGGCACTGCTGCTGTTGCTGCCATTGATTGTGAAAGTTGGGAATGAAGGAGATGGTCAGCTGGAAGTCATTGCAAGAACAAAGGGAAGAAAGGAAAATAGAGCAAATGATGCCTTTATTGATGCCACTGTTGTTGTTGTTGTTACCGTTGCAGCTGCTTTGAGTAAATCGAACGAAGAAGAAGATGAAGGAAGAAGACCAGCTCTACTAGTCTTGTAGTCTGCTACAGCCGTTGCTGCTATTAAATGAAGATGAAGCAATGCAAAGAAGAGAAATCGCAGTGTGTAATTTGAGCGGGAAGGAGAAGAATGAAGAACAGAGGAACAATAGAGGGACGTGCTGTAGATGGAAAAAAAAACTAAAAAATTTCTGGTTTTGATGCTGGTCCGTGACAACAACGAAGACGAGACAGGTGTGCATGATTTGGTTGCAGCTGCCATGAACCATGGATAGAGGAAGAGATGAAGCAACGATCAATTTCTTGGGCTTCAATTTTTGGTTCATGATTTTGGGCTGAAATATGAAATTTTTGAGTCAAGATTGTGATGTTGTCTAACAGTAATTTTGAAAGAGGTAACGGTTGCCAAATTTGCTCCATTTTTGGGTTCATCTACTGGTTGAAATAGGGGAGCAGCTGCGTTTTGGACATAAAGAATGAAGGAGGAAATGCAAAAATTTGGTGGGTTTTGGCTGTGATTTTGCTGGCTTTGAACGAAGGAAGTTTTTAGATTTTGAACTTTCTGGTTCAGTTTGTGAAGACGAAAAGCAAGGAGGAAAAGGAAAATGTGTTGCTGTGATTTGGATGAAGGAAGATTGAAATTTTGATCTTATTAGCCGTGAAGAAGGGAATTAAACGTTGCTGGAAATTAATATGTCTTTGTGAAGTGGATGAGTTGCAAGAGGTAGGTGACTGATCTTGAAGAACGATGAAAGATTGATTAAGAGTTTTTCTGATGTGTTAACTGTGATATAGGTGTGTTGGATGATAAACAAGATGGAAAGTAGAGGAAACTATGACTAATGCATAGTGATTTGGGTTATGAGATGAGTATACCGATTAAGATGGAAAGGTAATGAAATGAAGTCTACATGATGTTGCTGGAATGTAATTGGTTATGTTTGAACATGATTTTCTTGGTGGCGAGTCGTGATGCTGATGGCTTGAAGAAATTTGGTTTGATCTGAGATGGATAAGAGAGTAATAGAAGATGTGACTCGTGGGTGCGTGCGATGACTGACATAGTGTAGCGCGATGAAGATGATGCAAGATAAAATTTGATTTTAAATTCTAGATAGTATGAAATTTATAAATCAATTATAAAAATTAGTTTAGAGTATTTATTTAATAATTGAAATTAAATAAATTTAATATTAGATTATTTATTAATTATTGACACAAAAGGATTAAATGAATTTAATAGAATTACATTAATTAATCTTTTAAATTAGGATTGAGAAAAAAAAAATTTCAGAGATAATACTTTTCCAACAAATGAATAGTTTTATTTAATATTAGAAGTTTAAAATTTAAATAATTGGAATTAGTTAAAAACACGAAAGAAAAAAATAAACCTCAGGAGTTTAAACTCTTCTATAAGAAAATAATAAAATCTTAGGCCCTGAAACTAAACTTAGAACATCTAGAAGTCTTATTTTGTTCGTAACTAAATCAATTATGATATTAATAAATTATTAAATTTTCTAAGATAAAGTTATTAGAAGTCAAAAATTACAAAAAGGCTTGTAAGTAAATTATTAAAATGGTAATTTCAAACTAAGGAAATTTAGGGGACTTAGAATCATTTTAATTAGAATGTATAAAGTTCTAGAATTTTAGAACAACTTTAAAGTAGTTGAAAAATTAATATTTGGACTTTATAATTATTTTAGAAATCATTTAAACTTAAAAATAATTTTATTAAGTGTTGATTTTCAGATTCTCGCATTTTAGAGTGTTGAGTATCTCGACGAAAAGTAAGAGAGCCCTAGAGATCTGCAGAATTAGGTGGGCATGACCTTCTTGCTCATATGTATTATATGGACTTAAGATTCAAAGCATTTGATTGAATAGTTTTAGGTTATTAGAACTTTATTAGAAAATTGTTTGAAATTGTTTGGCTTATTTGAATGATGTGTGATGTATGATGAATTATTTAATCCATGTATAATTTGTTCATGATATGATCTTGCGCTTAGATTTACTCAAATATGGCATGCATGATTAGGAACATATGCGTCTAGATCTTATTGTTCACTCATGCGTCTTATCATGTTAACTTGCGTGGATAGTTGAATTATTTTCTTAATGAATTGTGTGACGTTTGATGTAATTGAGATTGTGTGTAAAACTAAAATAAGACGATGGTTTATTAAGAATCTACGTACCGGTGTAATTGTCGAACCTAAAGCGAATCAAGGTAATATCTCCTATATGTCACTGCTTGAGATTGTCGAGCTACAAGGCAAATCGTAGGTATTTCCACCCGGAGCTGACTGTGATAGCATGAAGTCTTTCGGAAACGGTACGAGTTGCGATAAATACTCTCTCTTAGGCTGTGATAGTGATGACACGACTAATTTTAGATGGTTATTGAGACCCTCTGAGATTTGATTGGATCACAGGGAATACCGATAGGCATCTCAACCCTCTTTCGGTCATAGATTACAACTAAAACAAATGAATGTTTGAAACACCTAATGTTTGGAAGTGCTTGTAATGTTTTGAAATGGGTCTGTATAATGCATGTGATGTGTAGGAACGATCCATTATGTATTAACCCAAAACATTTTAACGCGTCCACATCTATAATTAATTTAAGAATTTCAATTAAATAGGAAAATTTTAAAAGAAAATATGTTTTGAATGTCCAGGTACGTATTAAATGAAAATAAAATCATATAAACTCATTTTTATGGCTTAGAAACTCAAAAATAATGAAAAATAGGAAATAGGTTTGAAAGATTGTGGTTCGTCAGGGGAAATAGTGCAGGAAAATCACTTAAGAATAGTGGGCTCATTCTGCTGATTGCGGTCCGTAAATGGCCGACTGCGGTTTGCAGTCAAGAAAATTGGAAATTTCGAGAGAAATTAATCACTGACCGAGGTCGTTAATTGCCAACCACTGTTCGTGCGCGATATATAAATAGAATGGCCGACTTAAACTCGTCATTTTCACTTCCAGTTCGTTCTAGACGAGGGAGAAGTGACCTTGAAAGCTAGGAGAAGTGCTCTGAAGTAAGTTGAACCAGAGATTGAAGATTTAAGGCAAGAATCTAAGTCCCTCTACTAAATTACTCTCTCACTTGTTGTTTGCTTGAATCTAAAGATTCAAATACTCCAACTGTAAGGGTGAATAAAGGAATTATGTTATGAGAGAACCTTGTTAGCTGAAGTAAATTTGAATCGTTTCCTTATATAAAGTCCCAAAGCAATTGTGGATTGAGTTTGATTGTTGTTCTAATGGAATTTCGAATTAACCAGTGTCTAAAGAACTGAAATCGGGTAGCACATTTTCTGTGAAAGGAAGTGAGGTGAATAAAAATTTTGGTGGAGAAATTGTCAAGTGAGTGCATCTTAAAGACAATCTGCTGTGACAAAAAAGTTGAGAGGAATCCAAAAATACACAGGTGAGAGGGATATCCTTACTCTTTAGCATTATGCGGGAATCACGCTGGAGACATGGTTGTTGCTAGTATAGGATTTATGTTATATGAATGTTGATATTGTTAGAATTGAATAGTTTGTTTGTAATTGTTGAAGTGCCGAATGATTTCTCGTTATGCATGATTTCTATTAAGATTTACTGCTCATTTGATTATTTCATTTATTTATTTCTGATGTCATGTTGATTGAATGTTTTGGGCTTGAATGCATAATTGCTTCACTAAATTAAGATTAACGGCTAAATAAGAATCCCACACACTGGTACGACAGGCTACATATCGTCGTGAATATTCACGACCCTTAGTGTTGATGGAAAATTTCATTGTCTTGGGAATCATAAGGAATTGGCTGCATAGCATTCCTTACCTTTGACCTTAGTATCTTTATAATAAAAGGAATTGGCCGCAGGGCGTTCCATTCTTTAGATTTTGCTTGACACTTGATTTGTGTTCAGGATTTGGTAACAGGCTGCATAGCGTTACCTTAGTAATTGGTTGCATAACATTACTGTTCCTTAGACTGTGATTTACAAGTACAGGCCGCAGGGCGTGCATGGGGATAAGTAATAGGCTGTAGAGCGTTACTTATCTCTGGATGTTGATGTTATTGATTTCTTGTTTTTGGCCAAATTGCATGCACTTATTTCCATCCTGGATCACGAAGGATATTAGGAGTCTAACCAACTCTTCTGGTTTAGGTTACAACAAACAATTTAATGTGTGAAACGCCTAATGAGTAGAAGTGTGTGTATGTTTTGAGTTTGATCTTGTATAATGCTAGAGATGTATAGGATTGACTCACTGGGCTCTCAAGCTCACCCTATCACTCTATTTTTAGGTTTTCATAGGTTTATTATACAGTGACTGCTTTCTAATAGTGGAAACGTTGAAGGACGGGTTTAAAATTTTGTTTTGAAACGTTATGTTAAAATGACTTGGATGTAATTTTGGAATAGAATACTTGTTCTTCTTTGTATATCACCGGTAATGTAACCGAAATATACTTTCATGTTTTGATGTTGTAATTATCAATGGACTGTGTTTTCATGTTTTTATAATATAAACTTTTAGGAAATTTTGTTGAACTTGATATTTCCTCGAATAGTATTCTGAATATTTCCACAGGAAAAGTTTAACTAAAAGCTGATCAATATGGCTCAGTATTTTGAAAAATTTTCAATTATTTTGTTTAAGAGAGAGCAAAATTGGTAGTAAAGGTAGCATTCTGGTCGTCAAGAGATGGTAACCCGATGATCTCCATTTCGGGGAGTCTGGACCTGAGGCCGGGGTGTTACAAATATGGTATCAGAGCTTAGTTAGTAGCTCTCTGGGCTAAGAATGATTTTTAATGATTTTCACTGGGTTTTGATTTTCACTGGAAAGTGGTTTTTCATTGGAAATAGTTTTGGATGAAGTTTGGACTAATCGGGTGATGCCTTGGAGGCATAGTGAGTCTAAATTAAAAGACATTAGGGCATAGGTTAGAGAATGATAACATGTTTGAATGCACACTAGTTTGGTCAGGACGCGAGTTCAGGAGGATGTTATACCTCTGGTCTCTATGTAGGATGGGGTACATAGGGATTTAGGGGTATAAAGGAATCTTGGATTCGAAGAATGACATACCATGTTTGGTGAATGCTCGTGTCTCTGGTTGAGCAGGTACTTGTTATGTTTGGCTGGGATGGGGCAGTCAAGCATAGTGGGTCTTGTGAAGCCAGGGAATCTATCCACAGAGGCATAAGTTGTATTATGCCTGATTAACATAGTAGGATGTGGTAACCGTGGAAGTCGAGACATTTGCGCAATTGTAATGGGTGTAATGAGATTTCTATGTGGAAGTCTGTGTGGAAAGGCGAGTGTGGGATGGGGCACACGGACCTGGAAGCATGGATGGAAGCTTGGGATTTCATTATGCTAGCGTACATTGTATGTTTGGTTGGTGTATGATTGGTTGCAATATATGTAGTAAAACTGTATTTTTAGTATATTACCCAAACTCTTGCACCCAAAAACAGACGAAATCTATTGACCTAGAACTACAAACTTTTAGGCCACAAAGACATATCGAGAACTTAGAGACTATGCATCTAGAGTCACAGTAGCACGAAATAAGCAAAAACACCTAGGTGGGAGAAATTAATTGGCAAGTACTGCAAGTTCAGAATCGAAAGTTTGATTGCAATTCTTAGATGTTTAGCTACAATGAAATTGAACTATTGGATACGAAATTAGGTTTGACTTGCGGACAATGCCAAGGGGACGACCAAAATGAGGAATGGCTCGAGGGGAGAGTAGCCACGAGCTTGAGCGAAGAGAAGGCAGTCTAGGAATAGCAGTTGCATCAGTGGGAGTAGTGATGACTCCTGAGGTCATTACAGAGATTACTCAGAAGATGATAGCCGAGGTTACTCCCAGAATAGTGACAGAAATTACTCCTCGAGTAGTAGAACAAATAGTGAAAACCTTACAGTCATCACAACCACCAGTGCCAGTACAACCACAAGTGTTGCAGCAACCTGTCCAACCACCGCTAGAGCCTCAGATTTCGCCACTACCTCAAATTCAACAAGAGGCCAGATCATCAGAGGTGATTATGGCAAGTAAATCAGCTGGTCAGGATAAGGAATAGAAGGAGTTTCTAATTGAGTTTCAAAAATTGAAACCCAATACATTTGAAGGAATGACTGATCCAATGACGGCTGATAGGTGGTTAATGGAGATGAACAAACATTTGAAAGTGACAGGACCGCGATGAGTCGCTTTAGAAGTACATCAGTTAGAAGGGCCAGCATATCATTGATGGGAAATGATCATGAACGACCTTGCCATAGATGAAACAACACTGACTTGGGAAGAGTTCAAAACCATCTTCTATGATGCTTATTTCTCAACAGCCAAGAAAAGACAAATGTATGCTGAGTTCACAAGACTAGCACAAAAGAGATGTCGGTGACAGAGTATGAACGAAAATTCACAGAGTTAGCAAGATTTGCTCCTAATTTGGTAAAGGATGAGCAAACAAAGATAGAGAAGTTCATTGAAGGATTGAAACTGGAAATTAGAAAGATAATAGCACCCTTAAAGTTGATGAACTTTAGAGAAGCTGTGGAGAGGGCATAGATTATAGAAAGAGACCTCGAAGCAGAACAGGCATAGAAGAGTAAAAAGCGAACCAGATCTAGCCAAACAATAGGACAATCGTTGAGGAAACCTGGCGGTCAAGAGAGGAGAAGAGTACCTCAGAACCAGAGACAGGTACGGGCATCTGAGAGATTGCAGGGAAGATAGGCCAGATCAGAAATAAACATTAGCGAACAATGGGAGCAGGCTAGAAAGAAAGGGTTATGCTATGTTTGCAACCAAGAAGGGCATTTTGCTAGAGATTGTCCCAATAAAGAAATGACCACAATATCTCAATCAGTGTATTAGACTCGATCTCTGTTAGCAACCCCGCAAGTGTACGGGATCGCAATAGTAATAACCGGTGAGACCGGATATCGTCCTCAGGGAACGTATAAAAATCAACTATCTAAAAGCCCAATTTACTAT
>JAJIYU010008963.1:0-17452 GCA_030144865.1 Tinospora cordifolia | reverse complement strand
ATGAGTTTTGTTATTCTTTTATGAGAAAATGATGTCTGGGAAAGAAATTAAGTGTATTGCAGGATACAGATTGAAGCACAAAGGAAGAGCGTGCAGAAGAAGGCAAATCAGTAAGGAAATCATGAGAAGAATACCAGCAAACCGCGGTCCATCAACTGAAGACCGCTGTAACAAAAGACAAACCAGATCAGTACATACTGTACTGGTGACCGCGGTCCACACTCTGGTGACCGCGGTCACCAGAACATGAATTGCATAGAAACAGGCTAGACCGCGGTCCACAGAATGAGAAGAATTTCTGGGTTTTTGCACAGAATCAATGACCGCGGTCCCTCACTTGAGTATCGAGAATCTCGTAATTTTTAGGGTTAATTGAGTGCGGGTATAAAAGGAAAAAGTGTGATTAGCAAAGGGAGATACCCAATTGGGAAAGAAATGACTGTGGCTGCTAAAGAAGGAGAAATAGTATTTTTCTTTGAAGGGATTAAAGGAGTTCCAATTACAATTTGAGTATGCTTGATTTCTTATCTTTATCTTCCCTGATTATGTTCTTTTCCATGTCTAGCGAATTTAGTTTCACTGTATGGGATATAAACTCCAATGTATGCATGGTAATTTCAACAGTTTAATTGATTTATCTGCCTTACTCTTTATTTGTTCATGCTTAAAGCTTTATGTTTACTGGCCATAAGCGTAAAGAACCCAAGATCACTAAATTAACTCAGGAGAGAGGTTCAATGAGAGGTTATAACAGTAAAGACCCAGATCAAGTCATTGATCGGAAGATTGTGATTGGATCTAAGGGAGATAGCACAGGAATTCTTATTTGAATTCGCAGGGTCATTGATTGAACACCTCGAAAGAGGGTATTGAGAAACACCTTTAGTGAAAAATTGGAACACCTAGGAATAGGGTCTCAATTACAAGTGCAATAATCATAGTGTTAGTAAATCATAATTTCAAATAAAATTACAGAGCATACTAAAGTGTTTGTTATCCCAAACAACCCTTTTAAACATTGCTACCTAGTCAATTTAATTTCAGTTTTATTGTTTTTGAGAAATTAAAGTTCTGTTTATACAATTGCTAATCAAACTAAATTGGACGTCTTGATAAAATTAAAACCAACGCTAGATTGGGATTTAGTTTACACGAACAAGTACTTTTTCCCTGAGGGCGATATCCGGTCTCGTCGGTATTACTATTGTGATCTCATACACTTGCGGGGTTGCTAACAGCAGCCAAAGACAGTTATAGAGATCATAAGTTTCTTAAGCCTGGCTGGATACTACAGAAGGTTCAAACAAGATTTCTTTAAATTAGCAGAACCCATGACCAAGCTAACCAAGAAGGGAGTTAAGTTCAATTGGGATGAGAAGTGCAAACAATCATTCCAAGAACTGAAGAAGAGACTGACTACAACCCCTATCCTAGTCACTCCAAACCATGGCGTTACCTTACGCTTTATACTGATGCATTACTAAGTGGACTGGGAGCAGTATTGATGCAAGAAAGACAAGTAGTCGCTTATGCCTCACGACAACTGAAGGTCCATGAGAAGAACTACCCTACTCAAGACCTAGAGTTAGTAGCCATTGTACTTGCTATGAAGATTTTGGAGATACTACCTATATGGTGAAAAATTTAATATGTTTTCAAATCACAAGAGCTTGAAATACATCTACACCCAGAAGGAGTTGAACCTCAGGCAACGGACATGGATGGAGTTCTTGAAAGACTATGATTTCCAACTACACTACCATCCGAGGAAGGCCAATGTAGTGGCTGATGCCTTGAGTAGGAACCTCAACAAACAGGAGGAAGAGAAAGGCCAAATGTACTAGTTGATTGATGACTTAAGGCTAGGTGTAACTCTAAATGAAAAGCAAGTCTACCTCTACACTATGTCTTGCCAACCGGATCTTTTGCACCAAATCAGGGATGAAAAAAGGCAAAACAAATTACTTACCAGTCTGATTGAAGAAGTTACACAAGGCAAGCATGCTGAATTCAGGTTAGATGCTGAGAATATCCTAAGATTCAAGGAAAGGATATGTGTACCTCAGAATGGACAGAGTAAGTAGACCATACTGGATGAGGCTCATCAGATCAAGTATACAATGCATCCAGGTAGAGATAAGATGTACCAGAATCTTAGAAAGGCTTAATGGTGGAGAGGGATGAAAAGAGACGTGGCTAAATAGGTTTTTAAATGCTTAACTTGTCAACAGATAAAAACAAAACACTGGAAACCCTCTGGATTGTTACAACCACTCCCTATCCCTGAATGGAAGTGGGATAACATTGCCATGAATTTTGTTAGTGGTTTGCTTAGGAATTAGAAAGGAGAGGATACTATTTGGGTGATTGTGGATCGTCTCACCAAAGTGGCTCATTTCCTGTTAATCAGATCCACAGACCAAGTTAGTAAGCTGGGAAAACTATATGTGAAAGAGATGGTAAGGCTGCATAGTGTGCCCAAGACGATAGTATCTGACCGAAACTCTCGCTTCACTTCTTAGTTCTGTCAAAGCCTACAAAAGGAGTTGGATACTAAAATCACCATGAACACTGCTTTTCATCTTCAGACAGATGAGCAATTTGAGAGGGTTATCCCGACCTTAGAAGATATGTTGAGATCTTCTATTATGGACTTTAAATGAAACTGAAGCAAGTACTTGCACGTAGCAGAGTTTGCCTATAACAATAGTTATTAGGCAAGTATCAAGATGGCTCCAAATGAGGCTCTATATGGAAGGCCTTGCATATCACCAACCTGTTAGGCCGAACTTGAAGATCATGTTCTTACTGGGTTAGACTTGGTGGAAGAAATGAAAAACCAAGTCAAACTAATATGAAAGAGGTTGGCTACAGCTCAGAGTCGTCAGAAGAGCTATGTTGACAAGAGAAGGAGACCCCTAAAGTTTCAAGTAGGGAACAAAGTATTTTTAAGAATCAGTCCTCAAAAGGGTATTAAGAAGTTTGAATTCAATGGGAAGTTATCACCAAGATTTCTTGGACCCTTTGAAATACTTAGGGGGATCGGGGAATGTGCTTACAAGTTGGAGCTACCAAACTAGATGACCTCAGCCCACAATGTCTTCCACGTGTCGATGTTGAGAAGGTATGTACCAAACCCTTCTCACATCATCCATGGAGAGAAAGTACATGTTCAAGAGGACGCCACTTATGAAGAAGCAACAATTAGAATGCTTGATCACAAGGTACAAAACATGAGAACTAAGAATATTCCCTTAGTTAAGGTATTGTGGAAACATCACGGAATGGAAGAAGCTACTTGCGAGTTGGAAAGTGAAATGAAGACCAAGTACCCACATCTATTTACTAGAATCCCATGAATGAGTACAAATTTCAAGGACAAGATTTCTTTTAAGGGGGTAGAATGTAACACCCATGAATTTTGTACGAATTTCAAATAAAATATTTTGTTTGAGAAAATTTATAACATTTTTAGGTATAAATTGTGTGTACCCTAAAATATAAAATAAATTAAATTAATTGGAAAGCCTTGGTATCCGAGAATAAATAATAGAAACATATATATATATATTCATTGATATATGTAAATACGAGATGCGAATATTAAATAAATACAAGTATATAAAAATATTCATTATGGTTGTAAAAATAATATTATATAATATTTATGTGAATAATATGTGTGTTAGTATAATGAGTGTTAAAATAATATCACACTAGTATAGATATATAAAACAGAATGTATGAGGAATAATAAGTATGAATTTATAAATAAATAAATAAATAATGTTATATACTTATAATTTATCTAATGCAAGTATAACATTGTAAGTATAAATAATTGTATGTATAATAGTACAACATTATAACATTTATAAATTGTTATATATATATATATATATATATTAAATTATTATACATACAATTGTATAATATACTATTATACAATTGTATAATATACTAAATTGTTATAAATTTATAACATTATATTTAATAAATAGATAATTATATATACATATAGATAAACATTAAAAAAAAAAAAAATTGGTACCCAGAAGTGTATATATATACCTATATTTATAAAAATAAAAACACACGGGTGCACAAATTTGGTGAAATCGTCGAATTCGCGCACGAGTGGGTGAAATCCGCGCCTCACGATTTCGGCGATTTCGCCGAGATCATGCGGTCGTGATCAAAGCTCCAAAGAAATCAAAAAAGAGGAAAAAATTGAAAAAAAAAGAGGAAAAAATTGAAAAAAAGAGGAAAAACTGAAAAAATAGAAAGAAAAATCTCAAAAATACACCAAAAAAAAATCCTAAATCCCATTATTTGATTTGGAGCCACCAAGACCCAATAAAAATAGAAAATTCGTATATGAAAAATGTTCAAAGTTACCAAATTTTATTCCCCAAAACTCTATAGAAGGGACCTCTTGTGCTCTCACTCTTTTCATCCCAAAGCAAGAGCACACTAGTCCCTTTTGACTCTCTTTGGCCTTCTTTTTGGCAATCCCCTCAGCTCTTGAATAATCTTGAGCTATTCTTGAGTGTTCTTGAGAGTTGTTGAGTTTTTAGAAGTTTTGGAGTAACGGAACTCTGTCAGATTTCAGAGGAGTGCAAAAGAAATTTATTTTTATGGTGGATGTGACTTCTCAAACCCCTATTCTACTTATTTAGTTTAATATCATGTTCATGCATGTTTAATTTCAGTTTGGTATGCATATTATGTTTGAATAACATGTTTTATTATTTAAAATAACTTCAGATTTGTATGTATATCATGGAATTATGTCATGCTTAGATTATACATGTAACACCCCAACCCCCGTATCTTTAAGCAGTATACGTGGCCACCGTGCTGTTGACAATGGATTTAACAAACGGCGGGTCAGGCCGGTGCTACATTACAATTGATACATACTTGTTTTTTTCTTTTCAATATCTCGTGCCTTTGTATAAAATCCAAGGATACAAAATTTTCAATAAAATCAAGACAATTTAAAAGAGACAAAGAAATTCAAACTATTTTATTCATAATATAAATTGAAGTACTCAACTTTTCAAAAAGAACTAATAGTTATAGTGGAAGACTTCAAAATACTTTTCAATAAAAAAGCATAAAAACTTTGGGCAACATGCCCTAAAAATTCTAAAAAATATAATACTGTAGTAACTTTCTAAGAAACTATCTATATTCAACTGCTCCATGGATTTCATGTTCCTGAAAAATAAGAAAGGAAGGAGTGAGCACATAGCCCATTGGATCCTTTTTAAACAACCATCTTTCATATTCAAACTCATAACACAATCATAATTCAAACACTTGCAATCATTAGGCATTTCAAACAACAATTTGTTCAAGTCGAGTCTCAAACCAAAAGGGCTTTTAATCCCTTGATGCTCTTAACTTAGTAAATAGGGTCCACTTGGCATCAACCCATTAGTGGCATGTGTCGGCATCAACCGGTTACACATGGTGACCCACCAGTGGTACACGACCCTCAAGTACTTAGGTCTGAAAACCATATAACCTAACTCATCTGAAAAGAACATCCATAGTGTCGCCTTGACTACTATGATGGTACGTGGTTATTATCTCCATCTTCTTAGATTAATTCTCATATCATGATCTCATAAAATAAACTTCAGAATATGAAATCAAACTAAAATTCAGAATATTCATAGTCAATTCATTAAACACTCATAAAACATGCATCATACTTTAATTTAAAAGCCTAAGCATGGTACTAACATGACATGGATGATATGATTGCTCAAACATAAATCAAACTGAAATACTGAATAAACATTTAAAATTCTAGAATTGAAATTAAAAATCTTTGAATTCAATGGAAAACACACAACAATGAGCATGTCATGAATTTAAATAAGAACAGAAGGGTGTTCTAGAAATCACTCCCACCTTGTGACACTTTTTTCCAGAATTTTGGTAGCAATTCTCCCCACGTACTAGTGCCAATGAAGATTGCCCAACCTATTTCCCCAATTCGAGAAAAGAACATCTCACACACACAAGAAAGGAAGATGGGAAGAGGTGCCAAGAAGAATGCTTAGAGAAAACAAGAGGAAAATTCAACTATTATTTTTGGAATGAATGAAATTGAGAGCCTAGGGGGGTTTATATAAATTTTCAAAGGGAGAAAATTAGAAAGTTTTGAGTTTTTTTTTTAATAAAACACTCTAATTCTCCTTAATTTCGTCCTTTCTAATTTTTGGAGCAAAATGAGTATTTTCGGATTTTGTTCTGATTTTAGAAATAATTTTTGGAATTAGAAACCTATTTTTTTGAATTTTTGGATTTTTTTCGAATTTTTCGTGATTTTTTGATAATTTTCGTATTTAATTTCGGATCCCTTAATCTCAGTCGTCGGATTAATCTCAAATCAATCAACAAACATTGGAGTCTTCGATCTGGACCGTTGGATGATCCTCGAGCGCATCAACATTTCACAATTAATCCAAAATGACTTCAATCGGACCGTCAGATGATCCTCGAGCACAGCACTGTTCGCGATTAACCAACACGGCTTTGATCTCAACCGTCAAATGATCCTCGATTATGGTGTGCTGATCTTAGTTCGCGATCAACGAATTTTATTATGTCTGCACAATCATCCTCGAGTTTCGTACGCGGATCTCTGGTCGTTGGATTTTGATGATTCGATGTACCCAGGCGTTTGGTTGGGTTTTAATCCCGTTCGTTGGATTTTTCCAAATCAATTGTGGACCGTAGGATGTATTTTAAGTTTATTTTTTTTATTTTTCAGCCGAATTTCTTGCTTTCTTTTTAGATTTTTGCCAAATCTCAATCCCAATTGACTTTCTAATCCTGTTTTCATCAAAAATTGCACATATCATTGTATTTTTGGCTATGATATCCATGTTATGCATTATATTCATATATTTTCTTTCAAAAATCTATTAAATTGATTTTTATTCCTCATTTGGATAAACTATGACTTGCCAAAATTCTCATTCGTCAATTCCGTATGATTTTCTAAGTGAAAATTCAAATTTCATATGAACTTTTCAAGATGTTACAATACATGTTTAGGTTTATTTTAAAGCATGATGCATACTAAGTGTTTGCTTTCATATTTTGAATGCTTATATGTTGAAATTGTTTTTATTTATTTTTCTAGATTATAATTTATTTATGATTCATGATTATGAGATTTAATGAAATATGTTGAGATTTAGAACTACGTACTGTCACAGTGAACATGAGGGTTACTGTGGGTGTTTTTTACATGTGATTAGTTTACATGGGTGATGTCCCAAAGTACTTGGAATATGGGTTAGGCCCTAAGTCTAATGAAACTTGACAAAAAGAAAATGTTTTTTCACTTAAGGGAGCTATTTTGATAAAGAACAAGGGCTTTGAAACCCCTTTTAGTCAAATTTACAACTATAAACAAAATGTTGTATGAAACACCTAATGATTTACAAGTGTTTGAATTCGAATGTGTTATTAATGTTAAATTAGAAATTTAGTAGCTTAAAAAAGATTCACAAGGCTATTTTTTAGGTTTCATTTTCTAAGAAATTGAATTACATGAAGACCATGAATATTAGTTAAGTTTTTTTTGTTTTATGTAGAAAGTTTCTAATTTATATGTAAGGGCATGTTGCCCAAGTTTTGAATTTTCCGCTATAATAATTTTTCTTTAAGATTGAATTATGTACTCATTTTATTCAATTAATATGAATTTCCTTATTAAATTCCTAAATTTGAGTTATGTACTCTTAAATACTATTAAGGTATGAAATAATTGAAATAAAAAGTCAAGTTATGTACTTGTAAAGTAACACTAGCCCGTAATGTCCAATTTAAAAGTCTCGGGGGTGGGGGTATTACAAAACTAGTAATAGCTAGACCTAAAGTCAATCTTAGAAAAGAACCTTGATCCCTTCAATTGATCAAACAAATCGTTGACGCGAGGAAGTGGATACTTGTTCTTAATCGTCATCTTGTTCAAATGCCAGTAATTAATACATAGCCTCAAGGATCCATCCTTCTTCTTTACAAATAGTACAGGAGCTCCCCATGGAGGTGTGCTAGGTTTAATGAAAGCTTTTGTCGTTAATTCATCAATTTGTACCTTGAGCTCTTTTTACTCAGTAGGAGCCATCTGATAGGTAGGAATGGATATAAGCGAGCACCCAAGAATTAAATCTATGGAAAACTCTACCTCACGATGAGGAGGTAGGCTAGGAAACTCTATTGGGAATACATCTAAAAACTCAAAGACAATGGGGATTCCTCAGATGTACGGTCTATCAAAATGACCCTCATTCAAGAGAGTTATTATTCCCTTAAGGCCTTTGCCACTCTGTCGAAGCTTGTGACTAATCATCTTATCACTAATAAAAATAACCACTGATTGTCCCGGTATGTGAAAAGTCACTACCTTCTTGAAATAGTCTACCTAAGCATGATAAGCTAATAGTCAATCCATCCCAAGAATCACATCAAGTCAGTCATGCTTAAGATAATCAAATTTACCGTCATCTCCAAGTCTGCAGCCTTGATGACAGAATCTCGACAAACTAACTCTATCATGATATTACTAGCCAGCGGTGTGGATATCAATAGTGTATACTCTAGAGGTTGTTGTTGAACGCTCAAAATCGATGTAAATGATGGAGAAATAAAATTATGTGTAGAACCAGGATCAATCAACACATGGGCTAATCAATCAAAAATAGGTAGTGTAACTTTTATCACTGCCTCTAAAGTGGAAGCATCCTACTCAATAATAGCATAGACTTGGCCTGTGACCACTGATTTCTACTGTGCTACACGAGGGCATCTTCGAACCATGTGCCTCAACTGACGACATTGATAACAAGTCCCTGTAAAATGTTTCTGTATAGCCTGGGCTTGAAGCTGAGCTAGTTTAACTGAGGGTCTAGTCTAAACAATGAATTGAGTTACTCTTTGTGGAGATATAGGAGGTGTAGGAACCTTGGCTGGCAATGGTCATACTAGATATGCCACTCGAGCTAGTGGAGGAGGTCTCATAACTGTAAGTCAAGCACTTAGAGGTGTTTGACTGCTCGTAGCAACCTTGGGTGAGAATGTAGGAATTGCTACCGATGCTAGTCGTACTAGAAGAGGCCTCAGCTATGCAAGGTAAGAAGTAGATGTATCTGATGCATCTGTCCTCAATTTCTTAGAGTCAAACCCTGCCCTTAATGCAATATAATAGTCTATGCACTCCAACCACTATGCCCTTTTGAAAACTTCTTCATATACAGTCATGTCAATCACTTGCAATCGAGTAAGAAGGGAAAGGCTCAAACCCATGGAAAATTTTTGCCCCTTTTCACCCTCTCCTACTATTATCTCTGGAGCATACCTTGACAGTTTCTCAAACCTAGTTGCATACTGGTCCACAATCATCGACGCTTGTGAAAGCCTCATAAACTCGTCCCTAATCCTATTGCGAGTAAATGTAGGAAAGAACTTGACAAGAAACACAATCTTTAACCTATCCCAAGAAATCATAACATCGAGGTACACAACCTGGTTGGCATCCCCCCAATGATTTGCATCTCCCTTAAGCTAGTTGGCTACCAGTAGCAACTTCTACTAATCATTGACTCCAAGGATCATAAAACACTTTTCAATCTCTCTAATAAAAGACTCTGGCTCAAGTGTATCTCTATTCCCATAAAAAGTAGGTGGATGTAACCTCATAAAGTCCCTAACAAGCGGACACATGCCGTTAGGTTGAAACCGAACCTTCTGCTGTTGTGCTAGTCGAGGGACATGCTGAACATGGGGAGGTGGGGCTAAAGCTGGTGCAGCCATTGGTGGAGGTACACTTACATATCCCATCAGAAGAATGGGTGGGTCAACAAGAGGTGGCATAGGTATCCCTTCAAAACCTAGAGGTGGGAGAGATGCATCATCTACTGGTAGTGTGGGACTCGTTGTCCTCGTAGGAAGAGGAGGGGTATGTGCCCGAAGTTGTTGCGCTTGCTCAATCTTATCAATTCACTCTACAAGAACACATAACATGGTCATCACCTCACTCCCCTCTGAGGTTGGCGGTGCTTGTGAAGTACTAGCTCAATTATGTCTCGCCATTCAATATCTAGAGGACCAACAATGATTTCACAATTAGAAGGTATAAGGGAAGGGATGGAATATTTTAGTATAAAAACTTAATACAAAGCCTTAATAGGTTTCTACATCAAACGAACCTAGGGTAACATGAATCCCTTTCTTGTTAAGTCCCAAAGTATGCTCCTCTAAAGGTATTTACCTCTAAACAACATTTATTAAGATGACCTTAACTGAGGCTTAATTAAGTCATTTATTCCCTAAAGGATTTAAAAACTTTGTCTCTGATACCACTTGACATGAACTATCCCAAATAGGGTAATAAAAAAAGGCCAATATTTTTTTAAAACCAAATTTTCCATGCGGTGTTGTAGTGTATCGCCCTCACATACAGCAAGCCTAATCTCCCACTACATCATATCTCCAGAAATATATTAACAAATATCATGCATAGTGGAAATATGTACCAGTGTGGTATTATAATTAAAAAATCTAAGTCAAAGGTATGATTTTTGAGAAAGAAAACCACTAAAACCAGTACATTAAAAAGGTACAAAATTACCAAAAAAGATCTACACCCCAAGGGAGAATGATCAACTACCACACTCTACTCGCCCAAAGACGGGTCGGTGTGATCTACGATAATGGCTGGCTCATCTGCGTCCTAGAAGTCGTAATAGAAATCTCCCAATGTTCCTGTATCAGGTGCCTAGCTATCGGTGCCCTGCGCTTCTACTACAACATCTAAAAAAATAATGATATAAAAATAAATGTGAGTCAAAAATCCACATAGCTTGCATGTACTACCCCTTCCAAAACCCACTTATCAGGTAAGAAGTCATAGGGTTTTGAAGTGACTTCTTATTATCTTGTTACTTTAGATTTTTGAGCAATTGAAGGATAGATTTTTCATATTGCTTTACATATTTGTATTTCCCCTTTTTTTTCTTTTCCATTACAAAGAAAATTGTTAACCTCAATCTCTTATGTACAAAGACTTATATTGACATTTAAGGTAATTCTCTTTAGCCTAACAACTAGTCATAAGTTATCATTTACTAACAAGCATGAAGATAAAAAGCAATATAGTTCATTAAATAATCATATTTATACTTTCTAGGAAAACAAACAATAATTTAGATCATACCAATGATGCATGCCAATGTGTTAATTTGATATAGTCATAGCATAATCATAGTGATAATACCGAGGAGACAAATTGATACGTATGCGCCCATACACAGATTTTCCTCATGAATCCTCATAATATTAAGCTCACTAATACATAACTTAACTTGCCTCAACATCCACTTTCATAGAATTTACCTAAGTTTCAACTGTAATTACAACGAGAACCCAATCCCATCAACATTTTCTTGGACTACTAGCTATATGACTAGTTTTACAACACCCAGTCCGGGTATGCTGTTACCCAAGAGAGGAGGTATTCGCTAAAACTTTAAATTATCTACCTCTAAACAGAGTCACCACTACTCCTGACTTCAACTTTTCCTCATGAAGTGTTCGCAACCTACTCTGTTGGCCAAACGTGCTCAACATCCAAGTAGAACAACCCCTACTGGATGTGCCCATTGGGAGGGGATGAGGACCTACTAATTTGTTGGTCAAACGGTTGACCTACTAATTTGCTGGTCAAATGGGACCCACTCTATTGGTCTGATGCTAATATGACATCTGCAAATACTCTAGAGATCTAGGGTTGATGAGACCTTCATGTCTAAGCCTATCAGGCAAACATGTATTTTAGGGACTAATCACTCCAACTTTTTAATCATTAACTATCTTTTACGGATAAAAGGGTTGATTAGTGCAGCAATATGCAAGCAATCAATAAATTCTGAAAATCATGCGAAGATGTATGCATATACTTATAAGTAGGATATTCTACAAAATTATGCTTCGTTCCCCCTTATTTAAATATAATTTTCCTATATGATGTCAAATCAAAACTCAATAATTATCTAATCATCTCCTTTGTTACTAACTAAATTTATCTTTAGGAAGAAAATATATTTATTTATGTCATAAGTAAATTTTATCAAAAGTTGGTGAAATATTAAGGTGATATCAATAGCTCTAATTAAACACTATTTGTCAATCTTTGAAAAGTGAAAATCAGTTACCTTCATTGATTGACCAATAGTCTAGAAGAAATCTTATGATTAATTGTGGTGAATCGTCAAATTTGGACAATATTTAAATCATCGGCAAAACCATGATACTAATTTATATTTTATTTGACATGATAATATTTTATTTTATTTTCAAATACCTTTTTTATAAGTATATCGGGTGGGATATATTACATGTGCTATACGCGTAACATTTTCTTATTATTATTATTTTCAACCTTCGTGATATGAGCAAAATTGTAATTTTTATATTGTTATCTTAGAAATGTTTATAGGGGAAACTTCATACTAAAATCTTAATATTGTTTATTTTCTTATCTATCCCCCCTTTTTTCAATTACTATAACTTATAATAATTTTTCATCTTTCTTGTAGTGTGTATATTATAGAAATTAAATATTATTTGTTTGTCATTAGCCTTATTAGGTTTATTCTACTCAATTATGTCAACTTATTATAGCAAAATATCATCTATGACCTTATGGGTTAACTAACATTAGACTACCTTACCTGAGTTGATTTTGACCAAGTCAAAATTAAATTACATTACTTAAAGTAGATTAATTTCATTTTTCTCTTAAAATTGAGCTAACACTGACCACATGAAGAGTATACGAATATGATTTAATTACTTCCTAAGGTTAATTAACATCTATTTATTTTAATTAAGCTTATCTAATTTGATTTATTTGACTAAGTCAAAATTAGGTTAATTTAGATTAAAGGGACATTGGGTTAAAATTAACTAATTAGGGTTATAATTTAATGTTAGTTACTTTAATAGAGTTAATTAAATTTATTTATTATATTGCTATTTATGGGCTTTGTGGTATATTCAATTTAATAAGCTCTAATTACATAAATTTTATCACATAGAACTTAAAGGCAAAATTCTATATGATATTTTTAAAACATATAATTTTACCACCCTTCTATTTGTTTGTTTGTTTGTTTGTTTGTTCATATTTTGTATGCATATATTTTCACTTGTTTATTTACTAACATTTTGTTCATATTCAATAGTAAAAGAAAACCATATGATACATACATACATACATACATACATACATATATATATATATATATCTTTTTTCTCTTTTTTGAGGTATACATTATTTACTTTGGTCCAAAGTTCCACCTCTCCAAAGTTTTATAATTTTCTTCACTTCGAGAAATTTTTATTACAAGAAAACTTGTTAAATTGATTTAATTAGATCTAGTCAAAGTGGGTTTGACCTGTTTAATTTTGGTCAAAACCTTTATACTTAGTCATTTTCCTACAACCCAACACTACACCAAAACAGCTCATGCAACCATGTTCACACCCATTTTTCTCCAACTTCCCTTCATCATTTTTATCTCAAGATTCATGATTTTTACTCTTCAAACATTTATATTTTTTATTCAACTAATCCACAAATCAAATCTAACTAATTTAAATGGTTAAAGTGCACTGCAAAAATGGTTGCTGATAAACTGTACTACACTGTCCTGTTCTTTTATGGTGAATAGGGCAAGTTCCACCATTATTTTAATATTGATTGCACTATATTTTTTTGTCAATTCTCACTTTTAATCTCTTCTCCTAACTTCCTTCTACAATTAGCATTAACTCATAGCTCTAATATGTCTTATTATGATAAAGAAAAATAAACTTCAATAGAGGCTGTTACAACACTTTTTCTAGATTTTTCAGATTCATGCAACCCTTTCCTTAGACTTTTTCTCGTGTTTTCCATAGTTATTTTATACTACTGTTTTCTTATCTTTATTCTCCCCACTTCCGAGTTTCCAAATCACATACCCAACCTACCTATTACAATTCCTTAAATAGAGAAAAACACACACAAAGTAGACTAGTTAACTGCACATAAACTATTTTTTTTCCTTATATGTAGTCATGAAATTAAGCTTAAAAACTATATATTAGGTATGCAAATTATAAAAAATAGCATAGATTATCATGAAAGGGAATGGAATAACTAATAAGAGAGGTATGAAAATGAGTAATACTTGCCTATAAGAGCATTCCTTTTGCTAAAAAGTCCCACCTCCCCTCGATTTTCTCTTCTTCTTTCTCTACTCCTGTCTCTTTCACTCTCCTTTATTTTCTTTTTCTTCACATATGGATGAGGGAGCAAAGCAATTGCAACTTTGTCTTTTATGCTCCAAGGAGCTATTGCTATTTTCCTATAATTTTGAGGGGATCCATGTATAAAGTAGCTTACATGAGGGCCACTTGTTCCACCATCTTTTCCATTACCACATGCACCACTTTCTCCCTCTTGTCAACACATGCATTGGCAAGTGAAGTTGCCCAATGAAATGTTGACGCCTATTAACCCTATGACACGGCATCTCTTGATTCACGTGATATACCTTGATTTACAAAATAGACCTCGATTAGCGTGTTCAACTTCTTATTTGAACATAGTTGCATTAGACTCATATAGATGTCCTGATTGATTTGATACCAAATTTGTATTAAAATTCTAAGTATTTCAAGATTCAAAAATTTTGACCCCTTTTCTATAGTCCAAGAATTTGTACAATGTGCCAGTTGACTAAAAATACATTACGTAGAATTTTAGCACTAAATTAACATAAGTTATAAAATAAACAAGGATTTTGACTTACAAATTAATTATTATAATTATTGTGGTCAATCGAATGTAAAATCTAATGTTGACATCTTGTGCAATATAAGATGTCACAACTATAGTAATGAACTCACTACCATGATAGTACGTGACCTGCATGAAAATTGTGATTTCTTTTGATCGCGTGATTCAATTATACATGCATCCCATGGTTTCCCCATGCCCAACTAGGATATATGGATGATGATCACAAATGGGATGAGCCCATATTCAATATATTAACAAGGGAATCCAAGATAAACCAAATCTTATCTCTTAAAAAGTCTTAAACCTATTCAAACACCAACCCAGTGCCCTCTATAAAAGAAGTGAAAACTCATTCTGTTCTCTTCACAATCTAGTCAAATTATAACGTTCCTTTCTGTCCCAACTCATCCCACAAGAGAAAATAAGGAAGACAACACTCAAAGTAGAGCTTTCCAATCATAGATTCTTGGCAAACCAGTATACAAGGTAATTATTATTCTTTTGACCTTGAATTCCTTTAATTTTCCCCCACCTTCATGAGAATCAACCCTCTAAACATCTATGAGATTAATATTGAATTTCCCCACAATTCAAGCAGAGCTTGAAATTGTTCAAAAGGATCAAAGGATAGTTGTTGCATTATAATTCATCAACGAATTATTCCGAGGTGATTTCGCAAAGATATAACAATTCCATCTTGTTCTAAGGTCCAACCTCTGTATTTTGACATTAACTTGAGGATAAAAGAATGTTTGGATCGTGGGAAAAGAAAGGATCAAAGAAAAGAATCATGTTTACATGATCACACTCTGGTTACCGCGATAATTTGGGTTATACTGCAGTAATGTGTCTAATTGCAAACTTGTGCAAAGTGATGAACACATTGGATACCATGGTAATTCTAGGGATTACTATGGTAGTGCAATAAGAACAAAACCAGGCATTCTAGCTACCACGGTAATGCTATGGATTACCTTAGTAATACGATAAAATTCCCAATCCTATTTTTTTAATTTCATCTAGGTTACTACTGTAACCCTACAAATTACCGTAGTAATGCAATAAATTCATCCCTCAGGTTTTTATTCACGCTTGTGGTTACTGCGATAGGGCTACTCAATTACCCAGTACACAGAGGCAAATCAATGTTTTAACTTTTGTAATAACCCATCCTTGATACGCTATGGGTTGTATTGGGTAAATAATTATCAAACCATCTTTTAAAACATCATAGAAGGCTTTGATTCCTAAGATTGATGATTTTAACATTTAAAGGTGAAGGCTCGAGACAAGTTGGAACAATCAATACAAGGATCTAAGAAGATTAGCAACTAAGGTGGAGATGACTCCTCTCCTCTTTAGTATTATCCTAGTTTAAAATATGGAATGTGATTGATTGTTTATAGTAGATGTCTTGTCTAGAAACAAGCTAGGGTGTTTTGACAGTAACTAATTGATCTCATTCATGATTATTTGCTATACTGATTGAATGCTAGAAGCATGCTAGGATACGATTATGAAATGACGAATTTGATGATTTATGTGCAAGGTTATGTGTTTTCAAAATAATTCCTTATATTCATGCCTTTGAATTATGATATTATTGAGCAAATCAAACTTTGAAATGTGGTGTGTCACTTAACAAAGATGATTAAGAAATCTAACCACGTACTAGGGCGGTAATGTTGATACTGTGGTCAGTGATCTAGTGTTATCGTGGGTATTTCCAACCAAAGTTGGCTATTGTCATGGTCGGCGATATCCCAAACCAGAAAAGGAGGATACTGAGGATAGTCCTTTTGGTCTTAATGTCAACCCAAAACAATTGATATGCTTGAAACTCGTAATGTTTAAAAAGTGTTTGCACATTCTATATTTTGACTTGAATAATGCTTGAAATGTATTGTGTATGATCCACTAGGCTCTTGAGCTCACCCCACTCACTCTTTTTTAGGTAACCATTAAAAATACTTATGCTTACTAGTGATGAAGAGTCTTCTTATTAGTATTAGTATGACTCACAGTGAGGATGTATAGGAATAGAAGTTTATTTTCTATTTTCTAGCTATAGGGCATGGGTCCTACTATTTATTTTTGTTAATTTACTTGTGGAGTCGGCCATTGATCCAAATGTTGATTGCTTTATTTGAACCTCGGCCATGGGGCAATTGTTTAGTCATCATTGATGTTAATTTTTTAATTTTTTTCAGTTAATATATCATCCCAAGGTTTTTTGTTATTCATGTTATGAATTAAAATGTTTGTTCACTGATATTTTATAGGATGCAACCTGGTGCAACTAGGAGGTCAGTGATATGAGAAACCAGTTATATCCCAGTTCTTCAATAGTAAAATGTGACAAAAGCAAGAGTGTCACACCCCGACCTCCGGACCGGACGTCGTGTCTGTCAATCTGTGGCCCCGTCGTCGGGCGTCGCGAGGCTCCAAGCTCGGCGCGTGGTCCGCCGAGGCCCCGGGCGTGCGACAGATGTCATCAGTCTATCTTTCTACCTCTATACACGAGGTTCAAATTATTTCTTTAATTTCAAATAATCATTTTAATCATGCTTCACTAAG
>JAJIYU010008962.1:0-17459 GCA_030144865.1 Tinospora cordifolia | reverse complement strand
CTTTGTTTTAAACATTTTACATATGTCTAGATGTTTGAGATTACCTTGGAGACTTTTAAATTGTTTAAATTTGAACTCGATGTCTTTATTTCATTTAAAATTGCACCTATCTATTTTGTTTATTCAGAAGTTTATTTCAAAAAAAAATTGGTGCCTATTTAAATGAATTTCATTTCCTGAAAGAGATAGAAAGAACGAGAAACATAATCTGAGAATAGATGTGATAAAGGATTTTAGTAGCGCTCCGGCTCTCGGCGGACGACCCAGCGGCAGCTTCCCAGTCGAGCGAGCAAGCCTTCTAAGCGCGCGCAGCCCGAGGAAACCCGTGGGAGGGCCGGGGTGTTACAACATTAAAAGAAAAAAAAATAAAAAAAAAATAATATATAGGAAGTTGAAACCTTATTCAATATTTTGGTCGAATATTATTTTGATGCTTGTGAATTTTGGGATAGATGTTTGGAATATGAATATCAAAGATTAGGACGTTTGGAGTTTCGGAGACTATAAATTAAATTTTATTTGGAATCTTGATGTAAATATTAAATATTGAAAGTGTCTTATTGAAATAAAAATTATTTATTTAAGTGTTAAGGGGATTTTTATGGTTTTAAGCGTTAGATTATTTTATTTAAGTTGGAGGAGTAGTAGAGTCTAGAAAAATTTAATATGTAAAATTTCTATTGTCAGATTTAATATTCATTAGTTCTAATCTAAATCGTTAGTTTCAATCTAAATAAATATATTTAGATGTGAATAAATCGCAGAAGCTTAAAAAAAATTAATTATTTTAGATTAAAAGTTTAAATTAGTCGAAGTTTTATTTTTCTAAAATATAAGCTTAGATATATTTTTAAACAAAATTGAATAAACATTGAAGATCTAGAAGTAAATTAAAATGATTTTATTCCAACTTTAGAAACCTTATTTTGATCTGAATATAATTAGTTAAAATTGATATTTAGACTTCATAATTAATTTAGAAAATTTGTAAGCTTAATAATATTTTTGAACGAGATTGAATGTAAATTAAGAACTTAGAAAAATTTTAATTGATATTTGAATTTCATATTTTATAATTTTAGAATATCGAACATCTTGAAGGAAAGCAAGGTGGCCCAAAAGAGCTGCAGAATTAAGTGGGCACGAGTTCTTTATTCATACATATTATATAGATTTAAAATTTGAAACATTTGTTTGAACTGTTCTAGGTTATTAAAATTTTATTATAAAATTCATTAAAATTGTTTGGTGTGCATGAATGACGTGTGATGAATGATTATTTAATTATTGGATGCATGAATAGGAAAATATGTACTTAAATTTCATCATTTACTCATGTAAACTATCATTTTCAATGGCTTACATTATTTGATTTATTTTTCATGATATGTGTGATGATTTCGTATGCTTGAATTTGTTTATAAAACTAAAATGAGATAAAGAATTATTAAGAATTCACGTACCAGTGCGATCAACGAGCCTGAAGCGGATCGAGGTGGTATCTCCTATATGCCACTACTTGAGATCGACGAGCTACAAGGCAGATTGTAGGTATTCTCAACTTGAGCTTTCTGGGACAACTAAAAGTCCTCGAGAGATGGTACTACGTGGTATTAAGTACACTCCCTTAGATTGTGATTCTGAAAGGTAACCAGCCTTGGGCATTACCTGAGATTTATTTTTGATTCAGATCATAGGGAATATCGAGAGTCATGTCAACACTCTTCCGGTTTTAGATTACAACCAAAACCAAATAAATATTTGAAACGCCTAATGTGAAAGAGTGTTTGTAATGTTTTAAATTTTGATCTGTATAATGCGTGTAATATGTAGGAATGATACATTAGGTTGTCGAGCTCACTCCCATTTTATTTTTCAGATATACATGGACATAGAATATTGTAACCTACGTTAGAAGACTATCACTTTTGATTGGAAAGCTTATAGGGAAGGTTATCTAAGACAGGAGGATTTAGAGATTATATTTTGCTTATTTTTACTAAACCGATTCACATGTATTTATTTTGGGTTTTGAATTTCAATCGATCATGGTATTGAATGATATTATATATTTAACATTTACTATTTTAATAGAAGTTTTTGAAGTGATTCCAGTTGCGTGATTTGGAATTTATGATTCTGATTTGTAATTTATGATTTGCAATTTATGATATATGATTTCAGACTTTTTAGTAGAAAACTTGAATTTGAAAGAAAAATATTTTGACAAAAATAGTTTAAATAGTATTTCGATTCTCAAAGGGCGACGACCCACACGTTAGACATCTCTACCAAGGGGGGCGCATCTCCGCACTAGACCGATAGCACATGATAGGAGGTTCGATTGAGAGTCAGGGTGTTACAGAAGAACAGTGAAAAAAAAGATGTTCTGAGATGTAAATAGTTTATAAGTGAGATTTATTTTATTAGTTGCTCTCTAATATGGTTTAAATAAATATAATGTATTACTAAATATAGGACGCAAGGTCTCGAAGGCATTAAAGTGTCGTTTTAGTGCATTTTGACGATATCAATTAATAGCCCTACTAAAAGAGGTGCATTTTGGGTGTTAAAGGATTTTGTTTATGTGGTGTTATGGCCCCTTTTAGGCTTCCCAAGAGTGACTTGCCAAGATGAAATGAAAATCAGAAAACACTCAATCAACAAGTAAAAAATATTACTCTAGTCCGATCAGACCACTTGAAACTACACATAATGTTATAATTTAACTTTTTATCCTTATCTTTCAGCCACCTATATTTTGAATTTTTATCAAGTTAAATACAAAAATAATATTTTTATACAATTTTATTATTTGTACTATTTATCGTACTATTTTAATATACTAAAGTTTTTTATGTAAAAATTATACATTAAAATAAATATCTTTAAATTTTAAGTGGTTTTTCTAACATCTCAAATAACTTATACAAAATCACTCACTTTTATTTCACATAAAATAATATTAACCACACTAATTTTTAGTTCTATGCAAAAAAATTTTAATTTATGATATCAATAATATTGTGTGATTAATATACTCACATAATAATTAATATTCAATAGATTTTCAATGATAAATAATTGGATCAAGTATATAATAAAATATGAAAATAAAAATGACAAACAATAGTGTGTAGATGACACCCAAAAACCTCAATATGCTTTATTCCTTGACAAACAATAGAATATTTTACCTTCGCACTTTAATCCTTGTTGAGCCGTTTTAGATTATCCAAATGCCCTAAAAACCTCAACATAACTCTACCAATTTAAAATATGATTTTTGGATAATCTTCAAAGTATTTTCAAAGATTAAAGAGGTGCTGAAAAAATAAATTCTAATGGTGGTCAAAACACGATGGTTTGACGGTAGTGACAAGAGACAAGAATAAGAAGAAAGAAGAAAAAGAAAGAGAAGGTCTGATTTTTGAGTTGAGATGGTGTTGGAGTGTGAATGTCCAAGAGAGCCAAAAAAAAAAAAAAAGGACAAAATGAATGATCCAAAATGAGTGGTTCTTTCTTTCTTTCTTTTTTTGGGGACTTCACTTCCGTTCTCTTCTTTTGCGCTGTCAAAATATGGGGAGATGGATGAAATCTTGGTCTTCAAATGGGCGACATCTAAGATGAGAGCATAAGGAACGACTATGGTTTGGTCAAGGTTGAAAAACATTCCAATTTGTGTAATTTTCCTCATAGTCAAGTTTCCTTATTCTCCCCTCCATTTTAGAAAATTGTTGAATACAATTTATTCTCACTTTTGTCTCTCATAATGGGGTTCCTAGTTTGAGGAAATTATTTCATCTTTATTACATTGCCAATTTTACACCTGGTTTACTTCTTTATGGACGGAATTTGAATTAAAACTTAAATTTTGAATTTAATGTTTTGCACCTACTTTAAATTAATAATTCTATTGTCCTTAGTCTTAATTCCATGGGCCACTGTAAAAAACGCACATGTCTTACTCCAATATGATGTGCATTATTTTTAAAATAGTATAATGTACACTTTATCTATTTATGTGCTTTTATTTTTTTTATATAATTGATTGTTTGGTTGAGCACTTATAATATATATATCATACTATTTTAACCAACTAGGCTTTTGAGTCACTTTTATCACTAAAATGTTTTATTTTATTTTTAAGATTCTTGAGTTCGGGTTTTAAATTTTATTTACTTAGGATCTTTGAATCTTGACTTATAAATAAATAAACATTAACCATCATTTATTTATTTATAAAAACTATTGTAATTTTAATGTAATTATTTATTTATAAAAAAATTTTCTTAATTTTCTTAGGTATTATAATATACCTCTTTAAAAGAAATATGTTGTTGAAATTTGAAAATATATGCATGTGTTCTACACGTGCAAAGACCGTCTATATTAAGTACTCCTTGTGAAGAGGTTTCAATACTTGGTCCTCATGAAGAGGTTGCATCTTCAATTTCTTGATGTTTTCGCAAGACTTTGACTAATGAGATGTTCTTAGTCTTCAACCTTTGTACATTATGATCTAGTATACTTGTAACTTCCAGAACATTACAAACGCATACACATTACAAAAAAATAAAATAAAATAAAAAGGTCAATCAAGAAATAAAAAAATAATAATAATAACGGTTAAAAATAAATAAAGACTTTTATAATACGAGAAAAAATATAGATTTTAGAATTTATAATGTTTTAGAAAAAATTATGAGAATTGCGAAAAAAAAGAAAAGAAATAAATGAGTTAAAACCATGTTTTATTTAAAGCTACACGTGACCCATGGTTTGAAAAATAAAAATCAAATATTGGTTGATTGAAACAAAAATAAAAATGATGAAAACTTGCTTATTTGATTAAATATCTAAGATTTATTTAAAAAATGAAATTTGATTGAAAAAATAATAAATAAATAAAAATAAAAATGACGAAAACTTGCTTATTTGATTGAAGGAAATGTTAATTTTAGAATATATTTTTTAATTGATTGAAAAAATAATAATAATAAAATAAAAAATCTAGGATTTAGATTTTGGAATTGAAAAAAAAAACGAAAAATCTAGAAAAATGAAAAAGAATCCAGAAGAAGAAAAATAAGGGATTGATTGGGCGTTAGTGTTGGTCGATCGAAGAAGAAGAACAATGAACAGTAATGTGATATGGGGTTTTTCATTTGTGTGGTGTGCGTTTTTAGATTGGGGCGAACTAATTTCGGTTTTGGGCTGCGATGATCAACAAGTAAAAGAAGAAGATGATGGAAAGGAAAAATCTGGTTTTTGTGATTTGGAGCAAAGAAAAACAGGGGTTTTGATTGTGGTTGGAGGATAACGAACAAAATAGGAATGAAGAAGGACGATTAAAGAAAAAAATGTACGCCATGTTGTGTAACATCCCAATTTTTAATCGGACCTCTTATCACGTGCTGTCTCGCGTGTGGATCGTTGTTCAACGAAAATCGAGGTGCTGCCAAAAATTTTCTTCTGTCAAAAATCTTTTTTTCAAAATCTTGTTCATAATTATTAGTTCTCAAGTCAATGTCTATATAGGTATTTTATACAAAACAAAAGATCAAAATAGTGTCTCAAATCATTTACCGAACTTTGCAATGCATCTTATAAATAATGCAGCAGAAATATTTAAAACTTGTATTAAAACAAAAATGTTAAACATATAAAATTATCCTCAAATCTAATCAATTAAATTTAAAACCAAATAAATACATAAAAAACATTTCAGAAAGATTAACAAAATATCACCACCAATACCACCTATCTTGAACTTGTAACACTTCAGAATTTCGCGAGTTTGCCACCTTACGAGTTAATATAAGATAAGACATAATTTGGTGAAACTATGAAAATAATAATAAATAATAAGAATAAATAATATTTATACCCATACTAGAAGAGTTAAAGGGATTATGTAATGGTACTATCATCAATATTAACTTATGAGAGTTTACATTAAAGTTTAACAAAATAAGGTGATTAATAGATTAACCACATGCTGAAGTTTTTAAACAAATTGGCATTGGTATATATACTAAAGTTTTGAACAAATTAGCATTTGTTTATAGTTAATCATTTAGAATATGCTTATAACAGAATTTTAAACAAAGGAAATGATTAACAAATGGGAAAATTCTGGACTTTGGTTGAATTTCGGATTATAGCAAATTAAATTAATTTCTGGGCTTTCAAAAAAAAAAACAAACAACAAAATACCGAAATCCAGAAATTCTGGATTTCGGTCGAGCAGGGCAATCCAGAAACTTGGAAGTCTCTGGGTGGATTCGAATTCGGGCGGTGATGATTGAAGTTTTTGTGAAGCTTCAGCTTATTAAATACATGAGCCGTCCATTGAAGGAGATGAGTGAATCATTGTTGCTTGAGTGTGAGTTGCAGGAGCCGAAGAAAAAGAAGATTGAAACAGAGGACCAAAAATTGAGGTGGTACTTAGCTGGTAAATCTTGGTAGAGCTGTAGATCATCCAACGAAAATTAACACAGAACATCATCGGTTTAGTTGTTGGCTCCAAGCTCTGGTTCGGCTGACCGCTGGGAAGCTAGAGCTGCTGCTGGTCGTTGCTGCAGAATGAAGATGAAGCAGCTGGGCTGCCGTGAACCACGAACAGAGTGAAGAAGAGGAAAACCAGCTTTGCTGGTTTGCTGCTGACAAGGCGATGAAGAACCGGGAAGAAAAGAAAAGAAAAGAAACTGTGATCCGATTTTTCTGGTTTTGAGATGAGATTTGTCGAAGAAAGTTGAATTTTTGGGGAAGAAAAACCTTGATTTGAGAAAAGAAAACTGAAGCTGGGAAAACAAGAGAACCGGGCTGCTGCGTTAAAGAAGAAGAATCAAGAAGGAAGAACAGAGAAGAAGTTCGGGCTCTGTTTCAAAGGAATTGATGTGGGTTCCGGTGTGATGACAGTCCAAACGAGAAGAGGAAGATGAAAAACCAGCAACTACTGCTGGTTGTTGCAGCAGCTGCCGAACGAAGATGAAGAAGAATGGCTGCTACTGCTGGACGGGATTAAAGGGTGGTTTGAATTCGTTGGAGGCAGCTGCCATAAAACACGAACAGAGGAAGGATGAAAGCAGAGGATTGATCTTTTGGTTCGAGTTCTGATTGTTAGGTGGCCGAGCATCATGAACAAAAGAGGTATGTGATTTGAGCATGGAAACAGGGGATTGATGCCTTGTTGGGACGAAGAAGAAGAGTGGAAACCAGAAATCTTTGGTTGTTGGACTGTTGGCCGAGAGTCACAAACAGATGAAGAACGGGATCTGGAAAGATGGTTGCTGGTGCGTTATTGAAGCTACGGCCATGGTGTGCGTGATGTCAGTGTGAAGAAAAAGGGAGAACAAAACCAGAAATCTTGGTTTTCAGTTGCTGCTGCAAGATGGACGGGAAGAAAAGTGAAGCAACGGTGGTTGCTGGTTCAAATTGATCCGAACGAAGGAAGAACAAAAGCGTTGCTATGTTGGTGCTCTCTTTTGGACAACAAATAAGAATAATGAACAACTATAGTTAGAGCATCAATTTGGAAAGGGTTTTGCACTACTGCTAGTCCGTGATGGTGAAAAATGAAGATGGATTGCTTGGAGTTTTGC
Source organism: Tinospora cordifolia (assembly GCA_030144865.1). Classification (NCBI taxonomy): domain Eukaryota; kingdom Viridiplantae; phylum Streptophyta; class Magnoliopsida; order Ranunculales; family Menispermaceae; genus Tinospora; species Tinospora cordifolia. Next base: position 9,852 of record JAJIYU010008962.1, on the reverse strand, counting down.
TCTATGGGTGTATACCACTTGCTGTCCGTTCTATGTACAAGAAAGAAGAAGATAATGATGAAAGAAGAAAACGGAGCATGTGATTGCTGGTTTGTGCGATCCAGATGAGAGTGTGCTGAAACGAAGAAGCCGCTATGTTGAAAGAAGGAGAGGAGAGGGGCATGCATGCAAAGGTGCTGCTACTATACCTGGGCGTCATTCGTGAGGAAAAGACAACACAAGGTAAAATTTAGAATTTTAATTTTAGATAATACAAAATTATTTTAAATAATTTTAGATATGAAAACAAAAAAAAAATGAAATTAAAAATCTAGAAATTTGAGGCAAATGGAAATTTAATAAATCGATTGTGGAAACTAGTTTAGAAAATTTACTTAATAATTCAAATTAAATAAATCTAATATGAGATTATCTATTAATTATTGAACGTGAGGATTAATTGAAAAAAAATAAATTAATTAATCTTTGAAATTAGGATAAGTTTATAATTTAATAATTTAAATTAGTTAAAAACAAAAAAAATAAACTTTATGAATTTAAAATCTTTTATAAGAAAATAATAAAATCTTAAGCCCTGAAACTAAACTTAAAACATTTTGAAGTCTTATTTTGTTCGTAATTAAATTAATTATGATAATAATAAATTATTTAATTTTCGAAGATTAAGTTATTAGAAGTCAAATTTTACAAAAAAAAAAAGTTTGTAAGTAAACTATTAAAGTTATAATTTCAATTTAAGGAAATTTAGAGAACTTAGAAGTTATTTTAATTAGAATGTATAAAATTATAGAATTTAGGAATAATCCAAAATTAGTTGAAACTAACATTTAGGCTCCATAATTAGTTTGAAAACCTTTAAGTTTAAGAATATTTTGAATAAGATCTAACTTGAATTAAGAACTTAGAAATTTTATCGATTATTGTATTTCAGATTATTACCAACAGCTTGAAGGAAAGCAAGGTCGCTCTGAAGATCGGTGAAACTAGGTGGGCGTGACTTCCTTGCTCATATGTATTATATAGATTTAAGATTCAAAGCATTTGGTTGGATAGTTTTAGGATTATTAAAATTTGGTTATAAACTTAATTGAACTTGTTTGGCGTGCTTGGATGATGGTGTGATGATTTATTTAAATTGTGTCTTGTTTATTTATAACATGTATTAATAGAAAATCATGCATTTAGATTGTATTATTTACTTATGTGAATAACCTGCATTATCTGATTTTTTTCCATGATATGCGTAATGGTTGACATGATTGATGCTTGTCTATAACACTAAAATAAGACGATGGTGTATTAAGAATCTACGTACCGGTACGATTGACGAGCCTGAAACAAATTGAGGTGGCATCTCCTATATATTACCGCTTAAGATTGTCGAGCTACAAGGCGGATCGTAGGTATTTCCACCCAGAGCTGACTGTGACAGCTCGAAGTCTTTGGGAGACAGTACGAGTTGCGATAAATACGCTCTCTTAGGCTGCGATGTAAGTGTCGATTGATTTTAGACGGTTATTGGAACCCTCTGAGATTTGATTGGATCATAGGGAATACCGAGAGGCATCTCGACCCTCTTCCGGTCTTAGACTCCAACTAAAACAAATGAATGTTAAACGCATAATGTTTGAAAGTGTTTATAATGTTTTGGATTGGGTCTGTATAATGCATGTAATGTGTAGGATCGATCCACTGAGCTTTCGAGCTCACTCCCACTTTATTTTTCAGGTACACCTGGACTTAAAATATGTTGACTTATGTCAGAAGACTCGCACCCTGATTGGACACCTCATGGGGAGGTCGTCCGAGATAGGTGAGTTCGAAAGCCTAGTGGATCGTTCTTACACATCACATGCATTATACAAACACAATCCAAAACATTACAAACACTTCCAAACATTAGGCATTTCAAACATTCATTTGATTTTGGTCGAATTCTAAGACCAGAAGAGGGTTGGATGTCTCTCGGTATTCCCTGTGATCCAATCTAATCGTAATCATAGAGGCCTTAGGTACTGGTACCATCTAAAATCAGTCATATCTCAGTGTCACAGCCTAAGAAAGAGTACCTATCTAGACTCGTACTGTCTCCCAAAAACTTTGAGCTGTCACAGGCAGCTCCAGGTGGGAATACCTACGATTCGCCTTACGGCTCAGTAATTGCACTGATACGTGGATTCTTAATAAACCATTCGTCTTTTTTTTGTCTTACAAACAATCTCAATCACAGCGAGCATCATGCTATATACTAGAAACATAATTCAAACCATGAATACAATTTAACATGATGAGATGCATGAGTAACCAATAAGATCTAGATGCATAAGTTCCTAGTCATGCATGCCATATTTGAGTAAACCCAAATGCAAGACCATGTCATGAACTAATTACGCATGGATTAAAGAATTCATCATACATCACACATCTTTCATATAAGCCGAACCATTTCGATCAATTTCTTAATAAGATTCTAATAACCTAAAACTATTTAAATCCATATAATACATATGAGCAAGGAAGTCACGCCCACCTGATTTTGTCGTTCTTCAGGGCGACCTTGTTCTACTTCAAAATCCTCGATACTCTTGATTACAAAATCTGAAATTCAACAATTAATAAAAAATTCCTAAGTTCTATAACTTTATACATTCTAATTAAAATAACTTATAAATCCTCCAAATTTCCCTAATTTAGAATTTAAAACTTTAATGATTTTCTTACAAGCTTTTTCGTAAAATTAGATTTCTAATAACTTCATCTTCATAATTTAAATAATTTATTAACATCATGATCAATTTAATTACGAACAAAATAAGACTTCTAGACGTTCTAAGTTTAGTTTTAGAGTCTAAGATTTTAATATTTTCTTATAAAATATTTTTAATTCAAAAAGTTTATTTTTCATGTTTTTAACATATTTAAATTATTGAATTCTAAACTTCTAACATTAAATAAAATTATTAATATATTGCAGAACCACATCTCTAATCCTAATTGAAAAGACTAATTGCTTTAGTTTTATTTAATTAATTAATCTTTATATTCAATAATTAATAAATAATCTCATATTAAATTTATTTAATTTAAATTATTTAATAAATTTTCTAAACTAGTTTTCATGCTTGACTTATTAAATTTCTATTTGCTTTAATTTCTAAATTTTTAATCTCATTTTATTTTTTTTATTTAAAATTATTTAAAATAATCTCATACTATTTAAAAATAAAATTTCAAGTTTTACCTCACGTCGTCTCCTTCTTTGCTTCTTTGCGCGAGTACAACAGCGGTGGGATGAATTTTGTTGCCCACAAATCTAGTAATGTTCACTTTCTTTCCTTACAGCTTCAGCTCATACATACACCAAATCATGGCAACGATACACACAATCCAAAATTAAATCCACAAATCACAAGACGACATCAAAATTTTTCTTCTTCTCCAACTTGCCCAACAAAATCAGTAAATATCGATTTCTGTTCGTCATCCCTCATCATCCAACCATAAATTCAGCGAAATCACAGACTTTCACCATGGAAATCAAAATCAAAATGAAGCAACCTAGCCATTGTTTCTTCCTCTTCTGTCATCCGAACGCACAACCCACAAAACCCCTTCATCAGATTTCCACGGACTAGCAGCACTAACAAATTTTCTAGTTGTTTTCATTCTTTATTTCCGTTCTTCACCAATTCCATAACCACTGAAATCAACCACCACCAGCTATGTATTTTTTTTTTCCACGGTTTTATGACCAAGCCAGCAAGCCTTAGCTTTCAGATTTCGAATTGCTTCTTCTTCCCAACGATCATCATCCCAAAAATCATCAATCACATTCATGATTCCAACCCTCAAAATATAGATTTCTTGCCTCTTCTTACTCTGTTTGAACTCAACCAAAAATCGGAAATTAAAATCTCAATTTCTGTTTTCAGATCTTCTCTTCTTGATCATCTTCATTTTTCCTCTTCTTCGTGCAGAAATTGGACACCAAACAGCAACACTCACGGTTTACCTCCTGCTGCTACACCCTGTTCTTCTTCTTCACCGTTAGCTACCCCCTCATACCCACATATTCAAGTCAAAACCTCAATTGCTGCAACCCCTTACAACAACATCAAATTCTAGTTTCCAATTTGCGTTCTCCAATTCCCACAAAAACTAGAAAATTCCAATCCTCAAATCACAACCTTTCCATCTCGATCTGCCATGGCCGAACACACCCAAAGCCCCATTCACGACCAGCTTCATTGTCTTCTATCTTCTGGATTTCACATCGCGGTTTCTTCTTCCTTGTCTAAACACGGCCATAGCAGCAGCACAAGAGCACGCACCTCAGATTGTCACACCAGCAGCCCCTAGTTTCACTTCTTCCTTATTCTTACTCGCCGTCCAAAACAGAGCACAACGCACACACCATTGCTGGTTCTTCGTCCTCACGTCCGAATTGCAGCAGCAGCTAGACATCCCCGTCTTCTTCGTTCCATTTTGATCCTCATAGAAACAGGGCATCGCCCCTCTGTTTCTTCTTCGTCTCGGCCATCATCAACTGCTCCTCGTCCGTCCCACCAAGCAACAGAAGCTTGTTGTTCGTCATCTCAAAAAACAGAGCATACTCTACATGTCTTTCTCCATCCGGCAACAACCGCATCACAACAGAAGGCTCACCAGATTTTTTTTTCCCCATTTATCTTCTACATTATCCCGATTTTACTTTATTCCCACTCTCGATTCTTATATTCGATGCCCAAGTTTCTGGTTGGTCTTTGCTGCCAAACCAAACCAGAACATTCTCGTTTGTTTCATGAATTTTTAGATTTTTCTCTTTTTTTTCAATAATCTAACCCACATATTATTTTTTATATAAATATTTCTATCAACTTTGGTCTTAAAATAAAATTTCAAGATTTATTTATTTCTTTATTTATCTCATTTTATTTCTTTTTGTAATTATTTTATTTCATAGGTCTTTCATCAACACATTCGTAAGTGTCGCAGTATTTTTTTCATATTTCTAAACCATAATTCTAAGCATATATTTAATAAACACTATTTTATTTTACCTTATTATTATTATTATATTTATATTTTCTTTTTCTTTTTTTTTTCTCGCGTCATTCGTGCCATTGCACTTTCCTTTTCGAATCACTCTCGTCATCGTGCTCGCGCCTTTGTGTTCATGCGAATAGGCTATAAAATAATTTATTTTTCTAAAACACAGTCTATATCTGTTTTTAAATAAAACATTATTCTAATTCATTTATTATTATTATTATCATTATTATTGTTTTCAAATATTTATTATTATTATTTTTGTTATTTTATTTTAAATTTCTTATTTTTCCGGCAAAATGATATTTTTCTTTATGTTTACTCGTGAAGTAGCGAGCTCATAAAATCTCGAGGCGTTACAATCTAACCCCCTTAAATAAAATTTCGTCCTCGAAATTTGAATCAAGTTATCCAATGTTGTTAGTTGGCCTACGTTTTCTATTGGCCCATTTCACTTCTGCTGCGCCACTCTAATTTTTTTACTTATAGAACACTTCCTTCTTCGGCCAAGTTCTATTCATCAGATTTATCATCTTGCAATTATAATATATGTCTGTTTATTTCTTTTCTGCAAGCATTCCCTAAGAGCCAATTAAAATTTCTTGAAGTCTTTCACATAATCGAGCAAAACCATAATAGCCACCCCTTTAATTGTCATTGATAGTTTTGGAATAATGTACGTCCTATTTTCAGTGGGAAGATTTGTGAACGTAGCCTTCTTTCTGAATTAATACTGAGAAGGACTGCAAGTTGACAACTCTAGCATGATTTGATATTGGAATTGTGATATTCTAATCCAGGTATCATATGCGACATCCAAGACATGTCCATAAAAATTTGTGGAAGCTTACCAATAATTTGTTGTATGCTCTCACCTGGGATGGACTTGAGCTATTCCAACATTTTCATTTTCATTCATCATGTAGTGTGGCAATTTTCATAGTGAACCACCGTGGCTTTTTGAAATAAGGTTCTAGCACAAATGGCTTGAATAGGTACTTATCTAATTATCCTATTCTACCTTTCAGCCTTAAGCGATTGTGTTCTTACAAATGACCTATACCGAGAGATCAATGGTCATTATCTAGAATTAACTACTGCAGTAATAGAGGGCGGACCATGCTGACCAGGAATACGTGTGAAACATCCATTCCAAGAATGATAGTTCGAGCCTTGGAGATTCGAAGACTAGAAGGAGATTGTTCGATTGACAACAAAGAATTTAAGCCACCATGTTCGGCATTGATCTTCAGGAGAACATTTGTTAAATATTGATCATTAACCCTTGTTGGAACAATGTATTGAGTCACAATACCAACATCAGCTAGACTTTTTTTCATCCACAGACCATATATAGTAGATGTTTTCTTCTTTGGCATAAAACAAAGGATGAACTGAGATGTTTTAGGAAATTTGGCTTGTATCCTAGTTCAAACATCTACTCAACTTGAATAGAAGGAAGAGTTCTCCTAGCCTGAGGGTTTTCTTCGAATATATCAAATGGTTGACTGATGACAATACCTTTGGCTCTTCACATTTCATAAGATCTCGATCAACACTAATCAAATTCTAAGTTGATTTACTTCAACCTTCCAATGAGAACCCAAAAATCCAGCCACTAACCTTATTGTCTAATAACCTAACATATTCAATTTAAATTCTCAGCAAGCTTAAATCCCTTCCATTCTTTATGAATTTGTAGGCTCAAGATCATTCTTCAATTACTTCTTTTCTACCTATACCCTTTCGCGTTTCTTGTACTAGGGTGACTCTAGGTGTATAGTCTTTAAGTTCTCGATTTGTCTTAGTTGTCTAGGGTTTATGCTTTCACGTCGGCAACATTTTGTCTGCTTCTTGGTACAAGAGTTTGGGTTATAATACTTTAAATAATCAAATTACATATATATCAAATAGTCATCCAACAACCAAGCAAACTATACACACCAGCATAATGCAATCCCGAAGCTTCCATATGTGCTTCTAGGTCCGTGTGCCCCATCCCACATTCGCCCTTCCACACAGACTTCCGCCTAGAATTACATTACACCCAAACAATGGTGCAAGTGTCTCGATATCCATAATTGCAACTACCCCACCATTTTTAACTGGGCCTTTGGTTAAAAATAGTACAATAGTGCAACCACGGACATGTTCTAAGGCTAACGCAAGCCCCACCATACTGTACCGCCCCATCCCAGTACAATACAGTGCGTACGAGTTCGGCCAAAGAAATCGATCACTCACCAAACATGGTCTGTCATTCTCCGAATCCAAGATTCCTCTATACCCCCAAATTCCTATGCACTTCATCCTACATAGAGACTAGAGATACAGACTCTTCCCAAACTTGGGTCCTGACCAAACAAGTGTGCGTTCAAACACATTATCAGTCTCTAGCCTATGTCCTAAAGTCTTTTAATTTATTTATGATCCACTGTACTCTCGAGACAACATTTAGTCTCTATCTAGAACTAGGGTCTTAGTACTTCACTTGGCTCGATATCCTTCAGTAAGATTGCCAAGCTTGACTTCATAAAACTTCTATGTGACACCCCCGTCTCAAGTTCGAGACCTTTCCTGCGTAGGTATCAACTCTCAAGGACGTCTTTTCAAAGTAGAGGCCAAACTATAAGGAATGTCTACCCCGTAGAGACATCAAACTCTCAAGGACGTCTACCAGTACTCGAGTCAGACCTGGGACTGTGAACTCAAGCACGTGGGCATCACCCCAATCTTTTCCTAGATTTCTAACCACCTAATATTAATCTCTATCCAGTTTTATATGATTATTTCTCATGATACCATTTGCCCCAAGTCTCAGACCTTTCTCGTGTAGCAATCAACCTCTCTAGCACCTTTAATCAGAACGAGGTCAACCCTCTCGTACATACTTTCGAAGAAGAAAATCTAACCAGATCAGCCCTTCAGGGACCTTTATCCTGAAAGAAGGTCAACTATCAGGGACTACTACCAGTATTCGTGTCACTCGACTCGAGTAAGATAACATCATTGACTCACCTCTAGACTTTTACCCATTCTACCCCTTTTCAAAATCATATTCAGAAAATTTCATTCTTAGTGAAATCAAATATGATAAAATTCATTTTTAGTGAAAACCAAGTTCAGCAAAATCTCCATTTCAGTGAAAATCAAATTCGGTGAACTCAAATCTAGCCCAGTGTATCATATTACTGAGCTCTGATACCATATAACACTTCAATTTTCAACCAGACCTCCTATCACGTGTTTTCTTGCGTGTGGATAGTCGCTCGACGAAAATCGAGGTGCTGCCAAAAATTTTCTTCTGTCAAAAATCTTTTCTTCAAAATCTTGTTCATAATCATTAGTTCTCAAGTCAATGTCTATATAGGTATTTTACACAAAACAAAAGATCAAAATAGTGTCTCAAATCATTTACCAGACTTTGCAATGCATCGTATAAATAATGCAGTAGAATATTTAAAACTTGTATTAAAACAAAAATGTTAAACATATACAATTGTTCTCACATCTAATCAACTAAATTTAAAACCAAATAAATACATGAAAATCATTTAAGAAAGATTAACAAAATATCACTACCAATACCACCTATCCTGAACTACTTCCCCATGAGGTGTCCAATTAAAATGTGAGTCTTCAGATGTGAGTCATAGTACTCTAAGTCCAGATGAGCCTAAAAATAAAGTGGGAGCGAGCTCGAAAGCCTAGTGGATCGTTCCTACACATCACATGCATTATAGAAACCCAATCCAAAACATTACAAACACTTCCAAACATTAGGTGTTCCAAACATTAGGTGTTTCAAACATTCATTTGGTTTTGGTCGAATTCTAAGACCGGAAGAGGGTTGAGATGTCTCTCGGTATTCCCTGTGATCCAATCTAATCATAATCATAGAGGCCTCAGGTACTGGTACCATCTAAAATCAGTCATATCTCAGTATCAAAACCTAAGAGAGAGTACTTATCTAGACTCGTACTGTCTCCCAAAGACTTTGAGCTGTCATAGGCAGCTCCGGGTGGGAATACCGACAATCCGCCTTGCGGCTCGATAATTGTACCGATACATGGATTCTTAACAAACCAATCATCTTATTTTTTTCTCACAAACAATCTCAATCACAGCGAGCATCATGCTATATACTAGAAACATAATTCAAATTCCCACACAAACTAGAAAAATCCAATCCTCAAATCACAACCTTTCCATCTTGATCTATCGTGGCCAAACACACCCAAAGCCCCATTCACGACCAGCTTCGTTGTCTTTTATCTTCTGGATTTCACATCGCAGTTTCTTCTTCCTTGTCTAAACACAGCCATAGCAGCAGCACAAAAGCACGCACCTCAGATTCTCACACCAGTAGCCCCTAGTTTCACTTCTTCCTTATTCTTACTCGTCGTCCAAAACAGAGCACAATGCACACACCATTGCTGGTTCTTCGTCCTTACGTCTGAATTGCAGCAGCAGCTCCTGTCTTCTTCGTTCCATTTTGATCCTCATCGAAACAGGGCATCCCCCATCTGTTTCTTCTTCGTCTTCGCCATCATCAACTGCCTGCCGTTTGTCCCAGCAAGCAACATAAGCTTGTTGTTTGTCATCTCAAAAAACAGAGCATACTCTACATGTCTTTCTCCGTGTAACACCCCAACCCCCACGTTCTTTAATTTGAGAGTTTGGACATAACCGCCATTATTTTTTTGGTGGACTTAACCAATTGGCGGGTCGGGCCAGTGTTACTTTACAAGTGACACACACTTGACTTTCTATTTTTTTCAATACCACATGCCTTAGAATAAA
>JAJIYU010008961.1:0-17461 GCA_030144865.1 Tinospora cordifolia | reverse complement strand
AAAAAAAAAAGAACAAGATTAGTGATAGCGTGAAAAATATCATACATATAAGATTATTGATAACATGTAGTAATACCATTTATTTTTTCTACTATAGAAAATTTTTTTCCCATGCCTTAACGTGCGATTTCGTGATGATGGATATAATTGACTAAAACCCACCAAACCATTTTGGAGTGCACGTTCAAAACGTGGACAAGTATAATCAAACTTCCCGATGGATTTTAAGCTTTGGTAATTGGAAAATCTGTTATCTACTTTCCTTCTTTTTCCTGGAGTCAACAAGTTTGTTATCTATTATTGATGATGCCAAACGTGTTGGAAATGCCAAAGACATTGGTAGACCATCGATTTATTTTCTTCTTTGAATTTCGGTAAATAATTAAAATAAACCATTCCTCATGAAAAAAATGATTTCAATGATTTATATCATGAAATGCATCCAATAATATATAGACTAAGTTAAGAAGTATTTTAAATTACATGATTAACTTTCTAAGTCCGTAAATAGAAAATAGTGGCGTCTTTGTTACTCTAAAAAAGTCTATTTTGATTCGCCCTAACCAGCCTTGAATTGACCATATGACTACATTACCCCTTATTCTAGCATTTCGCTGTCAGTCCCGATCTACATGATCAGGAATTTGACAAAGTGTAGGGTTAATTTAACTACCTGACAATGATATAAAACCAAAGTTAATTACTTAATTATGAAATAAAGAAAGAAAGAAGGTGACCCAGCCAGCTATAGTTGAACCTCACCTGGTAGTCTTGGTTCCTTAAGTCAAGGTTCTTTGGCAACTTTGAGGCCTATATCAACCAGCGGCGCCAAAATGACATTGCTTTTAAAGGTTTAGGGCAGAATTGGTCTCCAAGGCTGTGCCAAAACTAGTGCTATCTTGGGGGGGCTGGTAAACAATATTACATCAACTTCACCAGTGCTAAAGATGGCTCTGATTTTTTTGGCTTTTAAATTTTTTTTTTTTAAAACTATGATTATAATTGTAATTGTAATTATAATAAAAAATATTTTAATTATATTTATTTCATTTAATCAAATATTTTATTTTTATTAATTTTATTATTAACTTAAATTAAAATTTTAATTATTAATGTAATATCCTTATGATTAATGTAATATTTTGACTATTTTTATATTATATTTTTAATTTTTATAATATATTATTTTTTAAGTTTATATAAAATGCAAAATTTATATAATAATTAATTAATTACTAATTAAATAATAAGTAGTTGATAATTAATAAATAGTAATGTATTAGTTTTTAATTAATTCTTGTATAATTAATTAATTATTTAAAATTTGTAGTATATTATTTATTATTTATTTATTAATTATTAATTAAATATAATATTAAGTAAATATGTAAAATAGAATTTATATATAAAAATATATATTTTTTAGAAAATAGTAGAAGAGAATATAAAAAAGATGTCGATATCCCTCAGGTGGCTTGACGAGTACAATAGCCTGACATGTAAACCAACTCTGTCAACAAATCCGATTGATGTTAAGTGTAATACCCAAATTTTTTTTAAATTATTAAAATAAAAAAAATAAAAAAAAATAATTTAAATAAAATAAAATAGAGAATTAAAAAGGCTTCTTAAATGAAATCAACTCAAAAGAATATATTAACAACTCCTAAAATAATTACTTACTAATATATGTGCATGAAAAACAAGTAAAATAGAGAATTAAAAAGGTTTCTAAAATAAAATCAATCAAAAAGAATGTATTAACAACGTTTAAAACCTTTACTTACTAATTGTGATGCATAGGAAACAAATAAAATAGAAAGGAGAAGAGTTTTAGAAAGCTTTTTATAATGAACACACTCCAAACTTGCCAGTTCGTGCCCCATTAGAACTCTATATAAACCTAAGCATGAGCACCGTTATCTTCATCCCAACAAGAACAAACTAATTCTCTTCTTGCGCTCTAGCCTTATTCTTGGTATTCTTTTTATTCTTTGGCTATTCTAGACAATAATTAGAGTAGTAAGAAGGTGGAGAAACAAAGTGTTGCACAAATTTTGTGCTAGAAGTTGTGTTGAACAACCAAGGAGATTTGACGGTTCAATAGAGGTTGCAACGAGCTTGTGTCATCAAGGATCAAAAAGATTAGCGTATAAGGTAGAGATGATTTCTAAGTTTTACCTTATAATTTCAATTTAAATAAAGTGCATGTGTAATATCCCAAAATTTTATAATTCGTACACGTTGTTTCAGAGACTTAAAAATAAAATAAATAGATAAATAAATAAATAATAACTAAATAGTTTAACAAATAATAATAATAATAATCAATAAAAAAGGAGAATCCTATGGTTACGAAGGCACAAGATGTGCGAAGAAAAATAAATAAATAAATCAAAATCTTTAAAATAAACAGGTTTTACCCAAAAATATATATATATATTTATATATATAATAAAATGGACTTTTATTTTTCTTCATTCAAATCTTGCAAATCTTGGGCAAGAAAAAAAAATGAAAGAAAGATAGAACAAGAAACAAGAAAAAAAATAAAAAGCTATGCGTTTCTGTGTGAAGAACGAAAAGAAGAAGGAAAGCAAATAGAGGAAGAAGAAGAAGGAGAGAAAGAAAAAGAAGAAGAGAAGGAAAGGGAGAAAAGAAAGAAGGGGAAGTAACTATTGTTGCTAGTGCACAACGAAGAAGAAGCAACAACTTCAGCTGTGTTGTTTGCACGATGAAGAAGAAGAATGAGTTGTTGCTGGTGCGCAAAGAAGAAGAGCACAGATCTAGTGCTATTGGTGTGTTTCTTGCGCGAAAGACAAAGAAAACGAAGGAAGAAGAGGACGCAGCTGCGTTCCCTACACAAAAGAAGAAGTCGCTTATTGTGTTTTCGCGTGAGGGAGAGGAAGATAAAGGAGCAGCAATTGCTGCTGCGTGCCCTACGCAAAAGAAGAAGCCCCTGTTGCGTGCTCTGTGAGAAGGAGAAGAAGAGGTCCGACTGTCCAATGCTCATTCCATGGATCTATTTTTGCAGTTTCTGGGCACAACATGTGAAACAAAAATGATGCCCTAGATTTGCAAGTTTTTTGCACAGAAAAACTGCAATGAATGATGCCCTAGCTTTCCAATTTCCTTGCACAGAAAAGCCCCATCGATGATGCTCTAGATTTCCAAGTTCTTGATGGGAAAAGCTTAAAAAAATCAAATCATATTTTTTACTAATTTTCGTTTAGGGTTTTTGAGAGGGTTTTGTGCATACAAAAACTAGATTCATGAAGAACAACCTTCACAACAGGTTCTCAAGCTCAAATTTGTGAAGAGTCGAGCTTGCAAGGGTGTGTTCGAGGGTTTCGACACGTGGAATGAATGCGAACGAGGTGAGCCACTTTTTCTTTATTGAAGGCATGTTTTCACATCTTTATTTGTTGAAATCTGAAGTATGGATGTTTGTATTTTGGATTGAAAATAGATTTAGGTCATCGAAAATCTATTTCGGAGAGGAACGAAAGGTAAACGAAACAACGAAGAGGTATAATGTTATCTAAACTCAAATCTTTGCTTTCGATACTCCTAGTATAGTGTTTATTTCTCTATAAATGTGAAAAAGAAGATTTTGAGCATTTCGAACCCTCCACATTCGAGGCTCAAAAATGTGAGACCTTTGCATTTGTGACCCGCATATGAAGCTTTGCATTTTTTTTGAATGCCCAAGACTTAGGTTTCATATTTTTTATTTAATACTATTGTGAGTTATTTTTGAGAAAAAACTTCTTTTTCGGATACATTAGAGGTGAAAGAAAACATTGTTGGGGATGTCAAATAGTGCATACCCACACAAGGGGTTTTGTTTCAAATTATATATATAGCTCATGAGCACCTTTAATATATCCAAGCCCCGAGATTTATTTCTTTTATTTGATTTGAATGCATAGTAGGGGTTTTGGACTTAGATAATTTTTATTTTTTAGAATAAAACTCCAAGAATTTGCGAAGTGCAATGCAGAGGCCGAGGGAATCAAAAAATAATGTGGGTGTAATTACTGTATTCTCTATCATTATTTGGGTTTTAAATACTAAACATGATGATTGATTATTTAAAATGCATATTTAGAAGTATGCTAGGATTGTTCTTGAGTGACTATTGATTGAAATGGTTGGTTGAATGCTAAGATAACATGTTGATTGTTTAAAATTGCTATACACACATGCCTAAACAATATGAAATAATTCATACCATGAATGAATTACTTGAATGTCAGTATGATTAATTTACAAGTATTTGAAGTATTACATATGATGTATGATTTGTGATGTGACTTTGAAACTAAAGAAGATTAAATTAAGAATAAAACCACGTACTGGGGTGATGACCGACCTTTGGGTATCATCATGGGTGTCCCCAACTAGACTGGCTATGGGGCTGGGTGTCACTTCAGACCTCATGCCCCTGTCAGGGTCCCAAAAAGTAACCGCTCCTCAGGCGTTACCTCCGGACATTGTCCCAGACCACAAGGTGGGGGCTCAAAGGCCACAAACCTTTCGGTCTTAATTATGATGAAAACAATAAAATGTTTGAAACACCCTAATGCATGAAAGTGTTTGCATGTTTTGTATTTTTAGTTTTGAATAATACTAGCGATGTTCTGCATGATTCACTAGGCTGTTGAGCTCACCTCACTTTTCTTTTTCACGTGACATGTGACACTACATGAGTCGACTGATACTAAGGAAGACTTAATCATTTTGTTGAAACCCCACTGAGGAGATGCTAATTTTTTTTTATAACTTAGCTTTTTATTTATTTATTTTGAAACAAGGTATGTGCTCCTTTCTTTTGGACTAAACATTTTATATGTGATTAAATGTTTTGGATTTATTTAAGAGATCTTTAAAGAAACAACAACTTTAGTGGTACCCAGAGTGTTGAGAAAAGGGGTTGCACAGTCTAGATTGAAGTTGAGATTTAAGATAAATACCTTTGAATATTGGAAATTTTTTTTGTTTCATTATGATTGAACTACTAGATATTAAAAATGACTTTTGCCTTGTAGATAATGGCGAGATGATCAACATAGATGAGTCAGGGCAGGGGGATGAGGGGACCTTAGGGGCAGCAGCGCCAGTATGGGCGATGGTGACAACCGAGATGATCACCAAGATCACTCAAAGAGTAGTGGAGCAGGTCGTGATGATCCTACATCCATCGGTACAGATACTGACACCAATGCAGCCACAGCCCCAACCCCAAACTCATTAGGGATCGATTCCTGTTGGTCTAGTAGCACATGATCTAATGACAAGGTATGACAGGGAGCAGAAGGATTTATTGATTGAGTTTCAAAAGCTGTGACCCAGTACATTTGAGGGCATGGCTGATCATGTGGCAGAAAATAGATGGTTCACGGAGATGAATAAGCATTTGAATCCTATGGGGGTTACCAAACCTAGGAGAGTTGCACTATCAGTGCATCTGTTTGTAGAACCTGCCTACTATTAGTGGGAAATGATTATGAACAACCCCACAGTGGAGAAGTCTGTTATGACATGGGAATAGCTTAAGGCTCTGTTCTATGGCACTTTTTCTCTACGGCGAAGACCAGACAGTTACAGATCGAATTCATACAGCCGACTCAAAAGGCCATGACAATGGTCTAGCATGAGCAGAAATTTATCGAGCTGTCTAAGTTTGTCTCAGAGTTGATTAGAGACAAGCAGTCCAAGATCGACGAATTCATCGAGGGACTGAAGGTAGAGATCAGGAAGATTATAGCTCCTCTGAAGCTAACTACCTTGAGAGAAACAGTAGAGAGAGCATAGTTTGTCGAGTGAGACCTTGAGTATGAACATGCATTAAGAAACCAAAACAAGAGGACAATACCAAGTCAGGCCACGAGAGCCTCACAAAAGAAGCAGAGTAGGTAGGATGGGTACAAAGTGCCTCAGGCTCAGGGCCAGACACATACTTATGATAGACAGTCGACTGAGCAGGTGCGACTAGACCATGTGACTAACGATAAGAGAGAGAGGGCTAAGAAACAAGGGTTGTGTTTTGTGTGTAATTAGAGAGGGCATTTTGCTAGGCATTGTCCTACCAGAGCACCAGCTTTAGCCCCTCAGCAGCAGCAATAGACACATGGGCAAAATAGTCATCCACAGTAGAAATAATAGCCATAGTCCCACCCACAACAGATAAATCAGGCCCGATTGTATGCGATTGATGCCCAGACTGATCCCACTTCAGCAGTAGAAGATACGTTTATTTTGTTTGGTGTTGTTGTGCAAGTTTTGTTTGATTTGGGTGTCACTAGATCCTTCATTTCTGAGAACCTCGTGGATAGATTGCAATTGGTAACAAGTTCATTGCCAGTAACGTTGGATGTAGCCACACCCATCGGGACTACGGTGAGTTCGAGGAGATACTATATATGTGACCTTAGATTTGGGGACAGGCTGATTTTAGTTGATCTCTGTGCACTCCATTTTCATGGATATGACGTGATATTGGGTTTGGATTGGTTGACCCAATATCAAGCACAGATTGACAGTCAAATACGAAGAATGACTGTAAAGTTACCATCTGGTGAGGTACTGAAGATAAGTGGGGACATGTAGAGATTGCTAAGGAGTCCTATGTTAGCCATGCTATACTCTATAAAATAGAAAGAAGACTTCAGACAATTCTTAGAAGAGGATGCCAAAAAGCCTAGGGAGATACAGGAGATACCTATAGTATGGAGATATGCAGATGCGTTTTGAGATGATATACTTGGACTCTCGCCACACAGATAGTCGGAGCTCAAGATCGAGTTGCATCCAGGCACTGAACCCATAGCCATTTCACCCTACCGAATGGCACCGGTAGAACTAATTGAGCTACAAACACAATTGGATGAGCTTCGTAAGTAGGGATTTATTAGACCTACTGAGTTGCCATGAGGAGCTCCAGTACTATTTGCGAAGAAAAAGGATGGATCCTTGAGGCTGTGTGTGGACTACAGGAGGCTAAATCAAGCAACGATAAAGAACAAAATACCCATTATCTAGAATAGAGGACCTGTTTGATCAGTTGAGCGGAGCCACTCACTTCTCCAAGATTGATCTAAGGTCAGGGTATCATCAACTAAGGATTAGGGAGTCTGACATATACAAGACAACCTTCAAAATTCTATATGAGCATTTCGAGTTCACAGTGATGCCATTTGGTTTGACCAACACACCAGTTACATTTATGGATCTGATGAA
This sequence comes from Tinospora cordifolia, assembly GCA_030144865.1. NCBI lineage: Eukaryota > Viridiplantae > Streptophyta > Magnoliopsida > Ranunculales > Menispermaceae > Tinospora > Tinospora cordifolia. Next base: position 10,219 of record JAJIYU010008961.1, on the reverse strand, counting down.
CAGAGTTTTCAGATAATACCTAGATCGGTTTGTCATGGTGTTTGTAGATGACATTCTGATTTACTCTAGATTAGAGGGTGAGCATGTGGAACATTTGCATATCGTCTTTGAGGTACTGAGAAGAAATGAACTATATGCCAAGCTTAGCAAGTGTGAAAAGGGTCAAGTTCCTTGACCACATGGTTTTAGTAGAAGGGATATCAGTAGACCTCGAGAAAGTAGAGGCGGTATCAAAATGGAAGCAGCCTACGACTGTCACAAAAATTAGAAGCTTCTTAGGTTTGGCTGGATACTCCACTGGTTCATCCAAGATTTTTCAAAATTGGCTAGACTAATGACCAAGTTAACCTGAAAGGCAGAGAAGTTCATCTAGAATGATAAGTGTGAACATACATTCTAAGAATTGAAGAAAAGGTTAACTCCGACACCTGTCTTAGTCACGCCCACTCATGGTGTGAGGTACACCTTATACACCGATGCTTTGTTGATTGGATTAGGCATAGTGTTGATGCAAGAGGGAAAGGTAGTAGTTTATGCTTCAAAGGAATTGAAAACCCATGAATGGAACTACCCTACCCATGATCTAGAGTTGGCAGCGATTGTGTTTGCACTAAAGATCTGGAAACACTACCTCTATGGGGAGAGTTTTGATCTATCTTTAGATCATAAGAGCTTGAAATACGTTTATACCTAGAAAGAATTAAACCAAAGGCAGTGAAGGTGGGTAGAATTTTTGAAAGACTATGATCTTCAGCTGCACTACCATCTGGGCAAGGCCAATGTGGTGGTCGATGCTCTCAGCAAAAGAATCAGTAAGAAAGACGAGGAAAGATGGTAGATGTACTAGTTGATTTGTGAGTATAACTTGAGTAAAACTTTAGATGAGAAACAATTATATTTGTATGCTATGACCTGCCAATTGGATCTCTTACACCAAATCAGAGATGAGTAGAAAGGTGAAAAATCGATTATTGATATGACAGAGGGTGTCAAGCATGGCAAGCACACTGATTTCAGAATTGATGCAGAGGGTATACTAAAGCTTAGAAATAGAGTTTGTGTGCTAGGTTGTGGCCAAAGTAGAAGGACCATCCTAGATGATGTAATAACACAAAATTTTGTCAAATAATTAAAGATAAATAAGTTTAATGAAATTAAACGAAATACGTAAAGTGAATCAACTTTGAAGATTTTCAGAAATTTTGGGTGCAAATTATGGGTAGGCAAATGAAGCCTTAATTTGATATTTAAATGAAACTGTCAATTAAGTAGAAGTAGTTATGAAATTTAAAGAGTTACTTCCATTTCTTAAGAAATAAAGAATAGAAATAAAATATATATATATACTTTAGGTTAATGTGTGTGTGAATAGTATGTGTTTTAGTATAATGAGTGTTAAATATTGCATATTATAAGAATATATATATAGAAAAATTTACATAATTGAATAAAAATGGAGTATGCTTATATTTATCTAAAACAAGTATAATATTATATAAGTATCAATTTATAATTACATAAATAATGAAATTAATATATACATATGAAAATGAAGAAATGAAAAATATAGATTATTAAATTGTTGGCATTAAAAATATTAAAGAAATCAAAAAATATACAATATTAAAGAAATAGAAAGGGAAAAATATTAGCAAGTTAATAAAATAGAAGGACACATGCAATAAACTATGTTTACATCAATTAGAAAGTGTATAATTAGCAAATTTCGGATAATAGCAACCTTAGAAGGTAATTTTGGTAATAGCAACTGCATCCAACGACTAGAAACGTGTAATCCGCACGATCTAAGATCCCACGGTCGAGATCAAAACCAAACTAGCGCTCAGGGGTACCGAGTCATTGAGATCCCATGGTCCACAATCAATCTGCCTGATCCAACGAACGAGATCAAAACCAAACCAGCGCCCAGATGCACCGAATCATCAAGATCCAACGACCCACAATCATTCCATCAGATCCAACGGCTCACAACGCAGGCGAATTCTTTGATCATGAATGTGCTGCGCTCGAGGTTCATCCCAGCATCTAGATCAAAGTCGCGTTAGTTGATCGCGAATCGTGCTATGCTTGATGACGATCTGATGGTCTGGATTTGAGACGTTTTCGATCGATCGCGAACCATTGCTGCACTCGAGGTTGATCCGAGTGTCCAGATCAAAACCGCACGAACAAAGATCTGCACACCGCGATCGAGGTTCATCTGATGGTCCAGATTTGAAGCGTTTTGTTGATCGCGTATCGTTTGCTGCGCTCGAGGAAGATTTGATGGTCCATATCTAATACATTTTAGTTGATCGCGAACCGTGCTGCACTTGAGGACGATATGACGATCTACAACAATTTCGTTAATCACAACCGTGATCTGAGTGCTACGATCGAGGTTCATCAGATAGTCGAGATTATTGCTCTGATTAAAACGAGAAAAATAACAGAAAAATCCAAAAAAATTTCTAAAATCTGAAACTTTGGTTTCTAAATTCAAAAAAAATTGTCCAAACACACTTGCTATTTTCCTATACTTGGGAGGCACAAAATTTTGAATAATTTGGCAAGTTTCCTATAAGGAGAACGCCAAAAACTTACCATTCCATGCCATTTTAAACTCTATATAAAGGACCCCGAGTTCTCTCATTGTTTTCATCCCAAATCAAGAGCATAATAGTCCCTCTTGACTCTCTCTAACCTTTTTCTTGGCAATCCCCTTAGTTCTTGAGTAATCTTGAACTGTTCCTGAGTGTTTTTAAGAGTTCTTAAGTGTTTAGAAGCTTTGAAGTAACGAAACTCTGCCAGATTTCAGAAGTGTGCAGAAGAGATTTATTTAAGGCGGAAGTGATTTCTAACTTTTACTTTTTTATTTTAATTTGAATAAGTCTTGCATGTGTGATGATGTTTTGAAGTTGATTGATTGAATATATGTTTTAATATGCGTGCTTTATTTAGTTGACGTGCCATGAATATACATGTTATGCATGTTTAGAAATCAAGAATAATGATGCATGATATGTATGAATTCTGCTATGAATAAATATTTAATGATTCATGTTATGTATATGTTATAGTGATGGTTTAATCCTATATTGTGTGTTTTATCACTAAGAAAAGATTAAATAATGATCCTAACTACGTACCGGCGCGATGATGGACTGCATAGTGTCATCGTGTGTGTTCCACCCCCGATCTGGCTTGCCGGCTTACCATTCATGATTTTGAATTGGGTTTCTAAAAGTGATCCCACTGCATAAATATTGGGGTTTGAGTTTTCAAAAGTGATTCTCTCTCCCAACGACATGGAACACAGAGATTAAACTCTTTCGGTCTTAATGTCAACCATAAACAAGAAATTTGTTTGAATTGCCTAATGTACAAAAGTTTTTGATATGCATGATTTGTTTGAATTGAAATAATGATTTGAAAGTTTAGAAAGATCCACTGGGCTATGTGCTCATCCTTTCCTTCTATTTTTTAGGTAATTAAATTACATGAAGACCATGAGTATTAGATAGGTTCTTTCTTTAAAAGTTTCTAATTTCTATGTAAGGGCATGTTGCCTAAGTTTTGAATCTTTCGTTGTAATAATTTTTCTTTAAGATCAAATTATGTACTCAATTTTATTTAAATTAATTGAGTTTATGAATTTCATTCATTTCTAGTATTATTGCCTTATTAAATTCTTAAATTTAAGTGATGTACTGTCAAATAAAATAATGGCATGAAATGAGTGAAATAGAAAGTCAAGTGTGTGTCACTTGTAAAGTAACACCGGCCTGGCCCACCTTGTGGTAAAAATCCAAATTGAAAATCTTGGGGGTTGGGGTGTTACAGATGAAGCTCATCAAACTAAGTACACAATGCATCTAGGAGGTGACAAAATGTACCGAAATTTGAAGAAGACATATTGGTGGAGAGGTATGGAAAGGGACATAGCCAAGTATGTCTCTAAGTGTTTGACTTGTTAGCAGATAAAGGCTGAGCACAAAAAACCTTTAGGAATGTTGTGATCTCTTTCAATACAAAAATGGAAGTGGGATAATATTGCAATGGACTTTGTTAGCAACCTGCCAAGGAATCAGAAAAGGGAAGATGCCGTATCGGTAATTTTGCTTGGCTGACAAAGGTAGCTTATTTCCTACCTATTTGATCTATAGATGCAGTCGGGAAACTTGGAGAACTATACATCAAAGAAATTGTGAGACTGCACGGTGTTCCCAAGACTATTGGGTAAGACAGAGATGTTATGTTCATGTCCCAATTTTGGCAAAGCTTATAGAAAGAGCTAGGAAGGAGATTCACCATGACCACTGCATTCTATCCTCAAACCGATGGGCAAGCTGAGAGGGTCATTTAAATATTAAAAGATATGCTAAGAGCTTGTGTCCTTGATTTCAAGGGCAATTGGAGCAAGTACTTACATTTGGCAGAGTTCACCTATAATGTCAGTTATTAGGTAAGCATATGAATGGCCCCATATGAAACACTCTATGGCAGACCTTGCAGATCACCGTCTTGTTGGGTAGACTTTGGGGATCAGGTTCTCACAAGGCTAAAGTTGGTAGGAGAAATAAACATTCGGGTAAAAAAGATTCAGAAGAGGCTAGTGATGATTCAGAGTAGGCAGAAAAACTATGCAGACAAAAGAAAAAAACCTTTAGAATTTCAACAGGGTGACAAAGTTTTCCTAAAGACTAGTCCACAAAAGAGATACTTAAGGGGAAGCTAGCACCGAGATTCATCGGTTTGTTTGAGATACTTAAGTGGGTCGGTCAGTGCGCAAATGAGCTTGACTTGCCGAATCATATGTCCTCGATCCATAATGTATTTCATGTGTCGACCCTATGAAAGTATGAACCAAACCCATCTCATGTCATATACTAGGAGGAGATCATACTTCAGGACAATGCAACTTACAAAGAACCAGATCTGGAAGAGGCAACCTAGGAGTTGGAGAGCGAAATACAGACAAGTACCCATATTTCTTCACTAGGAACACCTGATAGGATAACACCATACAGGTACCTATTCTTTTAAATTTCGATGATGAAATTCTTTTAAGGGAGATAAGTTGTAATATCCTAAAATTTTATAAGGCGTACACGTCACTTCGAAGACTTAAAAATATAAAATAAATAAATAAATAAAATAACTAAATAGTTTAACAAATAATAATAATAATAATAATAATAATAACAATAATAATCAAGAAAGGGAAAATCGTGTGGTTACAAACGCATAAGATGTGTAAAGAAAAATAAATAAATAAATCAAAATCTTTAAAATGAATAGGTTTCACCCAATATATATGTCGGGACCCCTTCCCTAGGGAGAAGGATGAACCGACCAACAAAGTGTTCTGACAAACCCATTCCCAAACTAAGCTTGCCCAAAACATTGTTAAGCATCTTCACAACACCATATATAACACTATTAAAGTAATCATAATAAATGTGGAATCAACTAGAACAAATAAGCATAGTAAATTTTTTTTATACAAAAATTAATTATATATACAGTGTCCTAAATGTAGCAGTAGCGGAATGTTTAAGTTAATATCTACAATATTTTCCTTACTCCCTATATATTATACTAACTCTCAAAACAGTAAACCACGTGAGGAAACCTACTGAAGTAAACAAGGTGCATATCACACAATGACCACCTCTTCCCCTTATCCGTAGAAGAAGAACCTGAAATGTTAGAGTAGTAAGCCAATTTTGTCCAAAGCGACTCCATGAGTAATGTAATCTTATCCATAACTTAGAACAAGTATTCTAGAAAAGCAATGTCTTGTATGAATTCACAATAATAATAATGCGAATGAATGCAACGGTTAATGAATGCTAAATCCACAATGCAATTGTGCACCTTCCATTTTGAAAATAGTTTTAATGTTGAAAACACATAAATCCACTCAAGCGGGAGAAACCCGACGATTAGGTGCATAGGTGTCAGCCCCAATTTGGGCCCACAGAATCCCCCGCAAGGCACTCTGTGCTAGGTGGTCACTAAATACTCTAGGGGAGCCCAAAATTGATAAACCTGGCCCGACCGCACCCCCGGGTGCGACAACCACTCGTCCTCAATGCTCTACCACATTCAATACCCTAACCTGCACCTAGACCTCGATATTTGGTGCACATTTTCATTTAAATCACATTTAAAAATTGCAAATGCATTTCAATATGTAAGAACATTTCATTTATGATAGAATAACAAGTTAAGTGATAAATTAGAAAACACTACTCACAAGGATGCTCAGCTCCCAATGTTCCTCCAGTGACCGATCGTGTCGTGCTAATGTTTGATCCTGCATGATCAACTTAGTTTCTTAATATCTACATAAAACTTGCCTCAAATTCTAACTTTATGGTCTTTGGTCAAGCAAAAGATTGACTTGGTCAACTATAGTCAACTCTATTTAAACCTAACAATTGCCGACTTGTCAAATTGACAAGGTCAATGTGATTAACAAGGTCAATTAAACCTTTAATATTGACTCAAAATATTACAAATATGTATTGTCGACATGTGTCACACCTTTGGTATACAATAACCAACCATTTTTATAAATTTGGTGGTTCAATACCTAAATATTGTTTCCTACGTTATATGTTTCCCTAATAAATATTTTATAATGTTATACAATATTATATAACATTTTTTCTATTATTTATCATTATTTTTACCGTAAATATATTTTTTTTTTCTATCTTTATTAACTAATCTTTATATTGCATAAACGTGAATTTAATATATCCATTGACCTCCAAAAATCTTAATTTCAGTGTCATTAAGTTCAGAGTTTCATTCTGGACATTTCAGTACCCGCCGACTAAAATTCCAATATTAATGGGTATACCCCTATGTGTCGACTTCCAACTATCATATAATTTTTTAGGGTCAACGAGAGTACAAATAATCTACATATCTGTATTCTGCTTGTAAATTTGAACACAATGATATATATTGTATAGTTTCATTCTTAGGGAAAATATGCCTTAATTTTTGGGTCGCACAATAAATTAATGCATTTATTGAAACTATACTATAAAACTAAAATTTACAATTTCTATAATAATTTAGAATTAAAAAGGAGGTAAAAAAATAATTTACCCAAAATGTCGAATATTCAAAGTGGACAACTCTTCTTTTCTTTCTTTGTTTCTTTTCCTTTTTCTTTTTCTCCCTTTTTTTCTTTTATTTTCTTTTTCTTTTTCTTTTTTCCTTTTTCTCTCTTTTTTTCTCTCACGCCTTTTTTTGGATTCTTGGATGGAATGAGGATGAGCAAGAAATGAGAGTTTGGGGGGTATTTATAGGTGTTGGGAGAATGAGATTAAGGTGGGTCTCATTGCATTAATAACATGATAACTATCTTCCTTGTTTCCTTATCCCATGAGTCATCAAGATAATCACTTATTTTCCTAATTAGTTTTTTTTCTTTTATTATCCAAATCATCATTTATCTCTTATCCAATACACCTCATACATATTATCTTGTTATTTATTAATTTACTTAATTTTGTTTTCATTTCCAACAATAATCCTTTATCCAACATTTTTATTTATTCAATTATTTTTATTGCTATTTAATTCACACCTTAAATTATACAATACCCGTAAAATCATGCATTTTTATTTATAATTCATTAATTAATACATCAAAATGCATGTTGAGCCCATTGACTCAATTTCTTGAAAGTACGGGTCGTTACAATCTCCCCTCCTTTAAACAAATTTCGTCATCGAAATCTACTACAATAATAAAAGATCAAGAAGCGACTCTCATAATCTCAGAAAAATGACTCGCCATGTAGTCTTCTCGTTCCCAGGTGTTCTGCTCGATACCATGAAACTGCCAACATACATATACCATCGGTATCTCCTTGTTGCGCAGTTTCTTCACGGCCTGATCAATGATAGCTACCGGAGCCTCATCACACGGACAATCCTCTCGCAACTCAACATGTCTCCAATCAATCACGTGCGAAGGATCAGGGTAGTACTTCCTCAACATCGACACATGAAATACATTATGTACTCCTGCTAGCTGAGGCAGCAATGCCAATCGGTAAGCCACAAGACCTATCCTCTTGAGGATCTCAAAAGGTCCAATGTATCTCAGAGAGAGTTTCCCTCCAACACCAAAACGAGTCTGCCCCTTCCGAGGAAAAATTCGAAGTAGTACATGGTCACCAACAGTAAAATCAAGGATCTTTCTCCGGTTATCCGCATAACTCTTCTTTCAATCTTGAGCTGCCTTCATGTTCTGACGAATCTGTTGGATTTTCTCAGTTTGCTCTTGTACAAAAGTAGGGCCCAAAACTGCTATATCACCAACTTTAGCCCAACAAGCTGGTGATCGGCAAGGTTGATCGTATAATGCCTCAAATGGTGCCATGTTGATACTCACCTGGTAGCTGTTATTGTATGCAAACTCACACAATGCTAAATGATCCTCCTAGCTACCACCAAAATCAAGAACGCATACACAGAGCATATCCTCTAGAGTCTGGATCACTCTCTCTGACTGACCATCAGTCTGTGGATGGAAGGTTGTCCTCAAGTTTACTCTAGTCCCTAACTATTTCTGCAAGCTCTGCCAAAAATGGGACGTAAACCGAGCATCTCTATCAGATACAATGGATACTGGGACCCCATGTAATCTCACAATCTCTCGAATATATGATCGACTTAGCCTCTCAACTAAATCTCTGGTATGAATTGGGAGGAAACAAACAAACTTAGTCAGTCTGTCAACAATAACCCAAATAGTATCGTGTCTCTACTGAGTTTGGGGTAATCCCATCACAAAATCCATAGTAATGTGCTCCCATTTCCACTCAAGAATAGCCAAGTGCTATAGTAAACCACCGAGTCTCTGGTGCTCAACCTTAATCTGCTGGCACGTGTCACATCTCTGCACAAAGGCCACAATATCTCGCTTCATCCCTGGCCACCAATAAGTACATTGAGCATCATGATACATCTTATTGGTGCCTGGATGAACGATATACCTCGAGCGGTGCAGCTCTGCTAGTACTCCCTGTCTTAGGCGAGGCTTATCTGGTACCCACAATCTTCCCCTAAACCTCAGTGCATCATCACTGTCAATCGATCAATCCACACAAGAAGTGTTGTCTGGCCACTCTGGGTATATTACATAATCAACGTCATGAGGTTGTACTTCCATGATCTTAGTAAGCAGCACCGGCTGGGCTCTCATCTGTGCACTGACTCTGGTCTCGGTCGAAGTCTCGTGGATACTCATCACTGTCACATAATCAATCATCCTCCACTCCTGAGACATATGTCTAGCCACACAAGCTATCTTGACCCGTATTCCACTCAATGCGTACATTGGCTTTCCTGGGATGGTACTCAATGTTAAAGTCGTAATCCTTAAGAAGCTCCATCCATCTCTTCTGCCTCATATTCAAATCTCTTTGAGAAAACAAGTATTTGAGGCTCTTGTGATTTGAATAAAGTGTAAAATGCTCACCATATAGGTAATGTCACCAAATTTTGAGCGCAAACATCACTGCTGCCAGCTCTAAATCATGGACAATGTAATTTCTTTCATGTACCACTGTCATGAGCCAGAAGAAATCACCCGGTCTCCCTGCATCAACACACACCCAAGGCCTGTCCCACATGCATTTGTATAGATCACCAACTCACGACCGAGTTCAGGTAACACAAGTACTGGCTCATATGTCAAATGACGCTTCAGCTCAAGAAAGGCTTCCTCACACTTATCTGTCCATATGAATGGCACGTTAGCAATCTCGCAAGTGTACGGGATCGCAATAGTAATAATCGGTGAGACCGGATATCGTCCTCAGGGAACATATAAAAATCAACTATCTAAAAGCCCAATTTAGTATCGATTTAAACTTTATTAAAGCTACAAATTCGATCGATTGAGAATTAGAATTAAACTTATGAAAACAGTCAAATATAAAATTGAAAAGTAAATTACTGAAAACTCTTTGGATTAAATTATCCAGGATAGTAAACTTTCTTGTGATCACCTTCAATTCCTATTTCAATTAATCACATTCCTTTGTTCTGTAGGTTCTAGCACTAGTTATTAAAGCCTTCTCCCGAAGTGCCTTAACACCTATTATTCTAATCACTAATATCCTCTCCCGAGGCGTACAGTAAATAGTTTAATGCATTAAACACAATTATAACGTGCAACCTC
>JAJIYU010008960.1:0-17466 GCA_030144865.1 Tinospora cordifolia | reverse complement strand
ATATATACACATACAATTGTTTATATAATTGTTTATATATATATATATATATATATATATATAATGTCCTTGGCACATGGATAAATTTTTTGTTATTGTCATATGCCACTTCTCAATTTCTTGTTTTAATTTATTTTGTAAAAATTATTTTATTACTATCAATATTGTTCAACATAGTAAGCTTTATCTTCTTTTTGATAGTATTATACATATATTCTAATATTCTGTACACCTTATTATACGTATATTGGTTGAATTATACATACATTCGTCAATTATACCTTGGTTATACTATTATTCACGTATTATTTGTAAGTTATATAGGCCAACTGTATGTACATTTTTTTTATACTTCCATTATTCAATTGTTATTTTAACATTATCCCACTACTCGCATTATTTCTTAATTATTCATATGTTATGCATATATTATACTGCTATATCTTTATTTCAGCATTTTATTCACATGTTATCCCGTCATTATTGACAGGTATTCCAACATTTCATTCACATCTTATCATCACATTATTCACATTTTATTCTTATATTTTTATATCAAAACAACTGAACAATTTTATAACCGTATTATTTAATTATTATTCCTATATTATACTATTTTTCACGCATTATCCATTGGTTGGTATGTTATACCAACATTCTACCATTACTTGCATTATTCCATGATTATTCATATGTTATGTATACGTTATACCGCATTTTACTCATATGTTATCTTCGAATTATTTACATGTTATCTCTTCATTTTTACCAAAACAATTGAACTATTTTATACCTGTATTATTCAGTTATTATTCTTGTATTATATCATTATTCACGCATTACCCATCAGTTGGTATGTTATACCTCTACCATTACTTGCATTATTCCATAATTATTCATATGTTATGCATACGTTATACTGCATTTTATTAACATGTTATCCCCTCATTTTTATATCAACAATCGAACAATTTTTATATTTGCATTATTCAAATACTATTCTTGCATTATATCATTATTCACGTATTATCCATCGCTTGGTATGTTATACCAACATTCTACCATTACTCGCATTATTTCATGATTATTCATATGTTATGTATACGTTATACTACATTTTATTCACATGTTATTCCTGCATTATTCACATGTTATCCCCACATTTTTTTTATCGAAACAACCAAGAAATTTTATACCTGTATTATTCAGTTATTATTATTGCATTATACCATTATTCATGCATTATTCATCGGTTGGTATTTTATACCAAAATTCTACTACTACTCGCATTATTCCATAATTATTCATATATTATGCATACGTTATACAACATTTTATTCACATGTTATCCCGCATTTTTATATCAATAACTGAACAATTTTTATACTCGCATTATTCAAATATTATCTCACATTATATTACAAAAAAAAGTAAAAAAAAAAGAAAAGAAAACCAGTTTCCGCCATTCCTTTTGTCCCGCGCAATTTTGCCTTCGGAAACATAGTTCTCTATGCAGCAAATAGATAGAAAGAAAGAGAAATTGCAAATAGAGAGAGAAAAGAAGGAAAAAAGGAAAGGAAGAGAAGACTTCTATGCCCAAATCATTCTCAGAGAAAGAAAAAAGGTGGTTTTCTAACAAGTTATTTTTTATTTTCTTTTTCCATTTTTGTTTGATTATTTTGTTTGTTTTTCTTCAAAATTTTGTTTAGGGTTGTTCTTGCATTTAGGGTTTTTGCAGTTTGTTCCCACCATGCGTTGAAGGCATATCCTTCTGCTAGCCATGTTCTTCTGTTGTTGCTTCTTCTTCTTCTTCTTCTTCTTCTTCTTCTTCTTCTTCTTCTTCTTCTTCTTCTTCTTCTTCTTCTTCTTCTTCTTCTTCTTCTTCTTATGTTGTTGTTGCTACCCATCTTCTAATTGGTTTTAACTGACTTCTCTAGTTGGAATGGATAGGAATTGGGTTTATCAAGGTATATTACTAAAAGTTACCTATTTAACAATTGTTGCTTTTTTTTTTTTAATTGTTCTATGTGGACGATGTGTGATCTATGGTGATTTATTGAGACTCATGCATAATCATCTCATGCCATGATTGAATATAATAATTTGCACTTAGATTTACTAAATCATAACATGCATGAATAGGAAGAATACACTTAAATGCCATTGATTATTTATGCGCATTATCATGTTGACTTATAAGCATAATTTGAATTATTTCTCTATTGTATTGTATGATGTCTGATACATTTGAGACTGTTTGTAAAACTAAAATAAGACAATGGTTTATTAAGAATCCACGTACCGGTACGATTGACGAGCCTGAAATGGATCGAGGTGGCATCTCCTATATGTCACCGCTTGAGATTGTCGAGCTAAAACGTGGATCGTAGGTATTCCCACCCAGAGCTGACTGTGACAACTCGAAGTCTTTGGGAGATGGTACGAGTCACGATAAGTACTCTCTCTTAGGCTGTGATGTGAGTATCGATTGATTTTAGATGGTTATTGGAACCCTCAAAGATTAGATTGGATCACAGGGAATACCGAGAGGCATCTCAACCCTTTTTCGGTCTTAGACTTCGAACAAAACTAAGTAAATGTTTGAAACGCCTAATTTTTGAAAGTGTTTGAAATATTTTGGATTGGGTCTATATAATGCATGTGATGTGTAGGATCGATCCACTGGGCTTTCGAGCTCACTCCCACTTTATTTTTTAGGTACATCTGGGCATAGAGTATGTTGACTTATGTCAAAAGACTCGCACTCTGATTGGACACCTCATGGGGAGGTCGTCCGGGATAGTTGACTTGGAGGTTATGGTTTATGTATTATGCCGGATTGTTTTAATGTAATTACCTCGGTTTAACTTTGGTTGTTTTATCTTTCAATGGTTTTCCTTATTTAATGATTTTGGGTCGAATGGATAGTTTGAAAGTATTTTTCATAGCATTATTGATGACTTGTATTAAGGAACCCAGTGAATGTCTCAAGAAATTATTTTGATCTTTTATTTAGTTTTAAACATCTATCCAGATATTTACTTGAAAGCAAATGATTATGAAAAGAGTTTTGAAGAAAAAGATTTGACAAAAAGAAAAATTTTAGTAGCATCTCGATTTTCAACGGACGACGATCCACACGTGAGGTAATACGTGAACGGAGGTCAGGCCGAAAATTGGGGTATTACAAATATGGTATCAAAGCTCAGTATTATGATACACTAGGCTAGATTTGAGTTCACTAGATATGATTTTCACTGAATTGTAGATTTTACTAAATTTGATTTTCATTGAAAATGAATTTTATCGGATTTGATTTCACCGAAAAATGTATTTTCTTGCATATGCTTTTGAAAAAAGGTAGCATGGGTAGAGGTCTAGGTTTTGTGAAGTGATGCTAGAGTGCCTGAATTACTAATTATAGGTGTGACTTGAGTACTGAGGGGTGTTCCCGATAGTTGATTTCTTCTTGAGGAGGGTACCTCGAAAGTTAGTAGCTTTTCTTGGAAAAAGTACCCCTGATGGTTTACCTTTGTAGTGGTCCTCATATGGTTGGTGCCTTCTTGAGAAAGAGTGCCCCGATGGGTTGGCCCTATAGAGTTGTTCTTGAGGGTTGGTGCCAGTCTTAGAAGGTGCACTGTCCCTGATGGTTTGATCCCAACTTCAGGAAGATGTCCTTGAAGGTTGATCCCTACTCGAAAACAAGTCTGATTTGGAACTATGGCATCACAAGAAATGCAATAGAGTTGAACACCATGATCATAGGTCTAGATAGAGACCGAGTGTTGTCTCAAAGGCACAGTGGATCATAAATAAATTAAAAGACTTTAGGGCATAAGTTAGAGACTGATAATGTGTTTGAACGCACACTTGTTTGGTCAGGACCCGAGTTTGGGAGGAGTCTGTATCTTTGGTCTCTATGTAGGATGGGGTGCATAGGGATTTGGGGGTATAGAGGAATCCTAGACTCAGAGAATGACGAACCATGTTTGGTGAGTGATCGATTTCTTTGACTGAACTTGTACCAACTATATTTGTACTGAGATGGGGTTGTACAGTATGGTGGGGCTCGTGTTAGCCTTAGAGTAAGTCTGCAAATGCACATGTTGGATTGTGCCTGATTAACACAGTGGGACGTGGCAACTGCAGATATCGAGACACTTGCGCCGTTGTTTGGGTATAATGTAATTTTAGGCGGAAGTCTGTGTGGAAGGGTGAGTGTGGGATGGGGCACACGGACCTGGAAACATAGATGGAAGCTTCAGGATTGCATTATGCTAGTGTGTATTGTTTGCCTGGTTGTTGGATGACTGTTTGTTATATATGTAGTTTGATTATTTAAGTATTATAACCCAAATTCCTATACCCAGAAACAAATGAAATGCGGTTGACTTAGAAGCATAAACCCCTAGACAATCGAGACGAAATTGAGAACTTAGAGACTATGCACCTAGAGTCACCCTAGCACGTGAAACGCGAAAGGGCATGGGCGTATAGGAAGTAGTGGTCAATAGGATAAGTATGGTACAAAAGGTAATCTAAAACAGATATGTATACCTAGGGAATAAACGTTGTCCTTCAACTTAGCATGAATGGATCATGGAACTCTGAATTAAATTCTTGACTTGTTGTTCATGTCAATAGGTGAAAGATGAGCCTGTACTGGGTGGTGAGAGCACGTCAAGTGTGGCAATGACCTGAGAAACTTTAATAATCCTGGAATTGATAACAGAGATTTCTCAGAAAGTGAGATTGGGGATTACTCTAGGACTTGTGGACCAAGTAGTGTAGACTCTACGGTCATTTGGCATTACCATAGTTGTCGGTACCTATTTAAACATAAGTGCAGTCACCAGTGCAACCAGAGCCCCAGATGCGGCTACAACTTCAAACTCATCAGATAGATAGGCCTACAGGTACGGTGCTAGGGACTAGATCAGTTATTTATAACTAGGAATAGTGGGAATTGTTAAATGAATTCCATAAATTGAAATTTAGGTAAGTTTTAAAGCGTAACCGATCCCTTTTCAATAAAAAGGTGGCCCATCGAAATGAATCAGCATATGAAGGCTATGGGAGTAATTGGACCTAGAAGGACAAAGTTATCGACATATTATGGGTAGAAGATGAGTGAAAATGACTTAGAATAAGAACAATAAGAAAAAAAAAGCAAACATAAGAGGGCACCGTCAGAGCAGATTTCTGGAAACCCGAAGAGAAGCAACATCGGTAACAAAGCAACAATCTTGATAGAATAGGCCAAGACAAATGAGCAGTGAGGAAAAAGATGCAGACCAAGGAACTTAGATTATGTTAGTTGCCTGTTGATAAATTGGGAAAAAGAAATAAAGGGTGCGATCATACCAGCACTAATGCACCGGATCCCATCAGAACTCCGCAGTTAAGAGTGCTTGGGAGAGAGTAGAAACAAGCCAGACTAGAGAGGTGATAGTAGTAAAAAATAGCTAAGGTCTCAAAGAGAGAAATATTAGAAGTTACTCTCAGAATTGGAGGCAAATGGTGAAAACCCTGTAGGTAACAGTAACACCACAGGTGTGATTAAGAAAGTGTAACCAATAAGATAGAGCACTAGCCAGTGTACATTTTTCGTTCGCAGTGACATACGTAGTCTTGTTCGAGATCTTATCAAATGTGGAAAGTAGAAGGAAGTTTTTAAGGAATTAACCACTTGATTTATTCGAAGAGAACCCTCAGGCTAGGAAAGCTCTTCTTTTTGTCCGAGTTGAGTAGATGTTTGAACAGATACAAGCCAAACTTCCTAGAACATTCCAATTCATCTTTTGTCTCATGCCATAGAGGAAAACATCTACTATATAGGATAAGTGATGAAGGAAAGTCTAGTTGATGTTGGTATTGTGACTCAATGTATAGTTCCAACAAGGGTTAACGATCAATACTTAACAAATGTTCTCCTAAAAGTCAATGTTGAAAGTGGTGGCTTAAATTCTTTGTTGTCATACGAACAACCTCTTTCTAATGTCAGGATCTCCAAGGTTCCAACTATCATTCTTGGAACGGATATTTCACACGAAAATTCTTATCAGTATGATCTACTCTCTTTTACCATAGTAGTAAATTCTAGATAGTGACCATTGATCTTTCAGATAGGGTATTTGTAAAAACACAATCGCCTAAGGCTGAAATGATAGCATCGGATAATTAGATAGGTACCTATCTGAGCCATTTGTGTCAGAACCTTATTTCTAAAAGTTACAATGGTTCACTATAAAAATTGCCATACTACATGATTCATGTAAGCGAAAATGTTGGAATAGCTCAATTCCATCCCATGTGAGAGTATACACTAGGTTATGGGTAAGCTTCCAAAATTCTTTTATGGATATGTCATAGATGTCACGTGTGATACTTGGATTAAAATATCTTAGTTTTGTAGTAAACCACACCACATTCACAATTTTCCACTGGAAATAGGACGTACATTATTCCAAGATCATCAATGATAATTGAAGAAGTGATGTCCAAAGTTAGAAAGTGGTGACCATTATAGTCTGGCTCGGCTATGCGAAAGATTTGAGAAAATCTTAATGGCATTTTAGAAAATGTTTCCTAGGAACCACTACATAAATTCACACCCGGTAGTGTTGCAAGACGATGAATTTAATGTGAGAGAATAGATATCCTAGTTATATTCATGAATCTGAGAAATACGATTTTGTAGAACATAGAAGGATTCTAAGAAGAATCAGAGTAGAGCAGCGGAAGCGTAATTGGTTAGTGGAAACATAGGTCGATTTATAACATTAGTAACTTGATTCAAATTTCGATGACGAAATTTCACTTAAGGGGGGTAGATTGTAACACCCCGAAACTTTGTAATCATATCATGTCGCGAGTAGGCATAAAATAAAATAATAATAATTTAAAACAAAGTAACATAAAGAAAAATAAAATTAAATCATTCGATCGAAATAAATAAATGAATAAAATAAATTGGGAGATTCAATTTGGAGTGATCGAAATATTGTGTGATTGATAAAACAAATATAGTAATGTTTGGAAATTAAGGAAAATAGATGTTGGGAAATAATAATAATACTAAATATAATAAAGTGAATAATGAATGATATTATTAAGATATATAAACTTATAATAAGGTTTACATATATAAAGTGAGTATAATATATATATCAAAGAGATTAATATATATAATCTTATAAATTTATAATAAGGTTAAATGAATAATGAATGTAAATTTATAAACTTATGATAAGGATTAAACAAATATTATACAAATTAGAATGATTAAAAAAATATAAAAAAAATAAAACACATGGAAATATATGTATAACCGATTGGTGTGTGACAAAAGATTATGGTTGTCGTGCGTGGTAAGGAGGTGTGTCGAAGAAGACAACCGCAGGAGGAGAGAGTCGGAAAGGTCTGACCTATAAAAGATTGGAGAAGAAGGCAGAGTACACGGCTGCTGTTTTGGACGGGATTAAAACAGGGGGACGTAAACAGAGGGAATGAGCAATGGTGCTCTGTCTTGGGGACCAGTAACAAGATGACCAATGAAGGAGTTGCGAAAAAAAAAAACTGGTTGCTGGTTTTGTAGTTGGAAGTACGTGAAAGAAGGGGTAGTGAAACTCGATTGCTGTGTGGTTGTGTGTGTTGCTGTGAGTGACAGATGAAGAAGGAGAGACATTGGTGCTGCTGCTGTGATCGTGTAAAGAAGATGAGGCTGGGATGATGAATGAACAGAGGAAGAAAAACAGAGGCCGCAAGCTGGTGTTCTGGATTGGGAACAGCAAGACGATCGGGAAGTGTTTGCAGCTGATGCTCTGCTGCTGTTACCGAATGAAGAATAAGAAGAAGCCGAAGAAGAACATGCTATGCAGCAGAACATGGAAGTGAGGAAGGGGAGTTGCGGCTGAACGAAGAAAAGAAGACATGGCGACAGCTGCTGCTGTTAGTCGAGGAAGAGAAACAACGAGCAGTCTGCTCTGTTGTGTGAGGAAGACGCTCAGTAGCTGCTGCTGCTTCGAGCTATTGGTGCAGCTGCCATGAAACACAAATAGAGGAAGAACAGAATCTGAAAAAAAAAAAAAATATATGGTTGGTTGTGCGTCATTGAAGCTGTGGCAGCAGTGTTTTGGTGATTTGGCTATTACTAATTGCTGCCCGACTGTTATCCGTGAAACAGAGGAAAGAGGAGGCACGACAATGAGGTTGGTTGTGCATGTTGCTACTGCTTCTGTGTTCAACAGACAGGAGAAGGTGTGTGAGACTGGTGCAATTGAGTCAAAACGAAGAAGATAACCATAGGTCGGGTCCGTGAGTTGCTGGGAACGGAAATGAAGAACCGTGATCTATTAACTTTGGTGGATGGGGTTCGGTTAAATGATGAATTCGGGATGATTTGGAGTTGCATTGGTGGTGAAAATCAAATAAAGAAAATTTTGATTTTGGTATTGTCTTCGGATTGGTTAATCAGCAAACATGAAGAAGCACGCAGCTGGATTCTCTCGGTTAAATTTCTGGTTTCGGTGATGGAAAAACAGGGACTGATTGCTGAGTGTTGAGTGTTTGGTGGGCATTTTCTTCAGATAGAGGTGGTGAATGAAGACATGCTGCTGTGAGTTTCATCCCATATGTGTACGTTGTTGCTACTGCCGATGAAGAACATGAAGAAGAAGATGGTGGACGAACTACAAAAAAATAAAAATAAAAATAAAATCCGGTGTGTGATTTGTGAGAAACAGTGCGACTGGTGGATGACCAAATTAAGAGGTAAGAAAAAAAAATCATTTGGGTTTGGATTATGGACTTTAAGTAAGGTTATTCAATAATCAAAGTATATTAGGATTTATTAGTATAATTTGAATTAGATCATGAGAGAGAATAAATAAATTGTATACATTAGTTGGAATTAGGAAACTTTATAATACTAAGGTTGAAAAATAAAATTAATTAATGTACTTCTATGTAACACTCCAATTTTCAATTGGACTTCTGTTCACGTGTTACCTCACGTGTGGATCGTCGCCCGATGAAAATAGAGATGCTACTAAAATTTTCTTCTGTCGAAAATCTTTTTATTCAAAATTTAGTTCATGACTATTTATTCTGGAGTTAACGGCTATACAGGTATTTTATATAAAACAAAATATCAAAATAGTTCTTAAGATATTTACAGATTTCTCAATAAAATTTATAAGTAATGCAGCAAAAATATTTACAAATTATATCAAAGCAGAAATGCTAAACATATAAAATTTTTCTGAGATCCAATCAACTGAATTTAAAACCAAATAAATACATGAAAATCGTTTCAAAGATAAATAAACCAAAGTTAAACTCACAGTAAGTACATTAAAATAGTCTAGTAAAATGCATAAAATATGACCTCTAAGTTCTATCTTGGACGACCTCCCCACGAGGCGTCCAATCAGAGTGCTAGTCTTCTGACATAGGTTACCACACTCTAAGTCCATGTATACCTAAAAAAGAAAATGAGAGTGAGCTCGAAAGCCTAGTGGATCGATCCTACACATCACATGCATTATACAGACCCAATCCAAAATATTTCAAACACTTTCAAACATTAAGCGTTTAAACATTCATTGGTTTTAGTCGGAGTCTAAAATCGGAAGAAGGTTGAGATGTCTCTCGGTATTCCCTGTGATCCAATCTAATCTCAGAGGGTTCTAACAACCGTCTAAAATCAATCGACACTCATATCACAGCCTAAGGGAGAGTACTTATCAAGACTTGTATCATCTCCCAAAGACTTCGAGCTGTCACAATAAGCTCTGGGTGGGAATACCTACGATCCGCCTTGTGGCTACAATCTCAAGCAATGACATATAGGAGATGTCACCTCCATCTGCTTCAGGCTTGTCAATCGTGCTGGTACATGGATTCTTAATAAACCATCGTCTTATTTTAGTGTTATAGACAGGCATCAATCATGCCAACCATCTCACATATCATGGAAAATAAATCAAATAATGTAGGTTATTCACATGAGTAAATAATGAAATCTAAATGCATAATTTTCTATTAATGCATGCTATAAATAAACAGAACACAATTTAGATAAATCATCACACCCGCATCCAAGCACGTCAAACAAGTTCAATCAATTTTTATAACAAATTTCTAATAATCTTAGAACTATTCAACCAAATGTTTCGAATCTTAAATCTGTATAATACAAATGAGCAAGGAAGTCACGCCCACCTGATTTTGTCGTTCTTCAGGGCTCCTTACTTCCCTTCGAGATCATCGACACGTTAATATATGTATAATCTGAAATTTAACACTTAATAGAATTATTTTTAAGCTTAATTAATTCCTAAGATAATTGTGGACTTCAAACATTACTTCCAACTAATTCAGGGTTATTCTAAAATTCTAAAATTTCATATATTTCAAGATAGACGATTTTTAATTCTTCCAAATTTCTTAATTTAGAATTTAAAACTTGAATAATTAATATTTTAAGCTTTTACTATTTATTTACTTTTTGTTTTTTTAGATTTGAACAATTGATTTAAAAACACTACAACTTAAATTTTGGTTCTAAAAATAAATAACTTATGTTTACTAAATTTCATTTCACCTAAAATCAGGTTTTTATATCTAAGATTTGAACTAAGTCTAAATTATTAATTTATCACTTAAAAATTCCTAAGTTATTCTTTTAAAGTAGATTATTCATCTTCATATATTAAAATTTATTAAAATAATTGTTCTTCAATCATTTTGTTTCCATAGTCTAAATGATCCGTTCATATTTTAAATAAATTTATTACAAACAAAATAAGGTTTCTATTTATCAAGTCTTTAGTCTTATTCGTAGTTGAAATTTTTAGTCTTTTCTTATTAATATAGTTTTAGCTAAGATCATTTCGTAGTGTTCATTCAATTAATTTTTATTCATCTACTTTTTCTAAAATTAAATAGTTTACTACTTAAATAAATAAATATTTAAATTAATGATCTCAATTTAAATACTTGAATAAATAAGTAGATAGCCATTAATAATTTTTATTTATTTATTTATTTTTTCCAACCTTAATATTTTGTTATGATAAGGTGAGTAGCTTTATTAAAATTTTAGTATTCCAATCAATTCATATCAATTATTCATATTATACTGAATTCAACACTTTATAGTGTATTAGTAAACTACTCTATAATTCAGTTATTAGCCAAACATACCAAATTACCATTAATTAAAATTAATCAAAATTTTCATCACTATCTTACCTCTCTGTTTCAATCAGCCAGTCGTCTCCTTCTTCTTTCAGCTAAATGACACAGTAAAAGCCAAACCAGATTTTGGCTCTACTTCTCCATTTTTCACGATCAATTAGCAGCAAGGCGTCCAAATGATCCACACACACCTCAGGGGCAGCAACTCCACTGCTCCACACACCACTTACCCCACGTTCTATTCCCTCCTTCCTAATTAGATGCACCACATGGCTCAGCTGCAACGACTGGTCTAGAACAGAGAAATCAAAATCGCTCTGTTCTTTGTTCCTCTTCTTCCTCTGTTCTCATTTCATGGCTGCAGCAACCACTATTTTTCTTTTCCATTTCGGTCCGGCAGCAGCTTCCTGGTTTCCATCTTCTTCACCTTTGTCGTTCCACCAACCATGACAGCAGCAGCAGCAATGACAGTAGCAGTAGCAGACGGCAACCAGCTTTGTTGTTTTCGTCCCTCTGTGCATGGTTCACCTAAACAGATTCTTCGTCTTCAATGGCCGCCCTCTGTTCACGGCCCTCATCTCCCAAAACAGAGTATCAACCAGATTTTCAATCTCCGTTCGGCGGCAACAACCGTAGCAGCTGCAGTAGCAACATTAGCAGCAGTAGGTGGCAAGACAGCTACACCCATCTCTTCGTCTTTCAATTTTCAGCTTTTCTTCTCTTCCTGCCATTTTCTCCTTCTCGTTTCACTAGCAACCAATCTCCTTTCCTCTGTTTTCAATGCTTCTTTTTCATTCAGCCGTTGCAGCATCGTAGCAACAGAGCATTCGTTGCTCTGTTTCCTCCCTTATGGTCGTTACCAGCAGCTCAGATCCCTTCATCATGCCCGGACTGCAGCACAGCTACACCCATCTCTTGGCCAGCAATTCGGATCATATTGCTGTTTGTCCCAAACCAGAACACCAATTTGCAGCAACCCCTGTTCATGCAACCACAACAACGCCGAGTAGCAGCCTCTCCCCACAATAGCAGTGGCTGCTACATCTTCATCTTCAATTCCTCTTCTCCGGTTTCAGTAGCAGTGGCAACATCTGAAATGACCAGCAGCTGCAACGAACTAACTATGCTCTCCTCTCCTCTGTTTGTGTCTCTCGGCCAACAACACACAACCAGAACTCTCTGGTTTCTATTTCGTCCTCTCCAATTGAGCTTCAAAACTCCGAAGCTTTAGCTCACAATCTGGTTTCTCCCTCAATCTTCTATCGTCCCGATGGTTCGAAACCCACCCGAACGATCTCTTCTTCAACAAGCTCCCCTTTCATTCGACCAAAATCTAGCTGTTTGCATTTTTCAAGTATTTTATTATTATTAGTGTTGATTTATTTTCTAATCATTTTGATTTATATGAAACCCTATTATAATTTCTATATAATATTTGTTTAATCCCTATTATAAGTTTATAAATTGATATTTGTTATTTATTTAACCTTATTGTGAATTTATAAGCTTATATATACAAATTTATGTACTCGTCTTCTTAATGCATATACCGATCATTTTAATATGTAATTTTTTATCATGAGTTTACATATTAATAATATCATTTAACTATTTGTTTATTATTATTTTTTCTACTCATTTCATTGCCATAAAATTATGTGTATTAATATTTTTATTTTTTTTAATTTTTTTCCAACTAATATCGGTTGTCAATCTCTTATTTTATTTCACTTAATACGTATTCCTAATGTGGCTTGATCACAAAGTTACGGGGTATTACATTCTAACAACTTAAATCTTTAAATTAAGTAATTAAGAAGAATTAGAAATCATCTATGCGAGTACTAAATCATTCAAAGTAGGAAAATAAATAAATAATTATTTGAAGTAGTGCTATAAACAATTTTGGCAAAATTCTAAGAATAGTGGGAAATTAAAGTTGTCAATTCCTAACAAGACTAAAAATTTAATCAATAGAAGTCTTATTTTATTCGTAATTATTTTAGTTAAGATATAAATAAGTTATTTGATTCGTAGTAATAAAGAAATGGAAGAATACTTATGTAATAAATTTTAATGCATGAAGCGAATCACGAAAATAATCTTGATTAGTTAAAATTACTAGATTGGAAAGTCGTGAAATTACTTCGAAACTTTAGTTAGAAACATGATTATAGTAAAATTAAAATGAAGAAACTAGGAACTTATAAATAATGATTATAATACATTTTCTACATGCAGAGCAACATTCTTAAGAACGAGTACTAGTGACAAATGAAAAAGAAGGAAACCTGAAAATCAAGTGGGCATGACTTCCTTGCTCATCTGTATTATATAGATTTAAGATTCAAAGCATTTGTGTGGATAGTTCTAGGTTATTAGAATTTTAGTAGAAAATTGATTGAAATTACTTGTTCTTTGTGGATGATGTGTGATCTACGGTGATTTATTGAGACTCGTGCATAATCATCTCTTGTCATGATTGAATATAATAATTTGGACTTAGATTTACTAAATTATAACATGCATGAATAGGAAGAAATGCACTTAAATGCCATTGATTTTTAATGCGCATTATCATGTTAACTTACAAGCATAATTTGAATTATATTCTCTAGTGTATTGTATGATGTCTGATACATTTGAGACTGTTTGTAAAACTAAAATAAGATGATGGTTTATTAAGAATCCACGTACCGATACAGTTGACGAGCCTGAAGCGGATCGAAGTGGCATCTCTTATATATCATCGCTTAAGATTGTCGAGTTACAAGGCGGATCGTAGGTATTCTTACCCGGAGCTGACTGTGATAGCTCGAAGTCTTTAGGAGATGGTACGAGTCGCGATAAGTACTCTCTCTTAGGGTATGATGTGAGTGTCGATTGATTTTAGACAGTTATTGGAACCCTCTGAGATTAGATTGGATCACAGGGAATGCCGAGAGGCATCTCAACCCTTTTCCGATCTTAGACTCCGACCAAAACCAAGTAAATGTTTAAAATGCCTAATGTTTGAAAGTGTTTGAAATGTTTTGGATTGGGTCTATATAATGTATGTGATGTGTAGGATCGATCTACTGGGCTTTAGAGCTCACTCCCACTTTATTTTTCAGGTACATCTGGACATAGAGTATGTTGACTTACATCAGAAGACTCGCACTCAGATTGGACACCTCATGGGGAGGCCATCCGAGATAGGCGACTTGGAGGTTATGTTTTATGTATTATGCTGGATTGTTTTAATGTAATTACCTTGGTTTAACTTTGGTTGTTTTATCTTTCAATGGTTTTTCTTATTTAATGATTTTGGGTCAAATGGATAGTTTGAAAGTATTTTCCGCAACATTATTGATGACTTGTATTAAGGAACCCGATGAATGTCTCAAGAAATTATTTTGATATTTTATTTTGTTTTAAAACATCTATCTAGATATTTACTTGAAAACAAATTATTATGAACTGAATTTTGAAGAAAAAGATTTGATAGAAAAAGAAATTTTAGTAACATCTCGATTTTCAACGGGCAACGATCCACACATAAGGAAATACGTGAATGGAGGTCCGACCGAAAATCGGGGTGTTACAGTGCTCTACGCGATGACCACCTTCTTCCCTTTATCCATAGAAGAAGAACCTGAAATGTTAGAGTAGTGAGCCAATTGTGTCCACAGCAGCTTAGTGAGTAATGTAACTTAATCTATAACTTAGAACAAGAATTCTAGAAAAATAATGTCAGGTATGAATGCACAATAATAATAATGCGAATGAGTACAATATTTAATGAATGCTAAATCGACAATACAGTTGTGCACCTTCCATTTTTAAAATAGTTTTAATGCCAAAAATACATAAATCTACTCGAGTGGGAGAAACTCGACGGTTAGGTATATAGGTGACGACCCCAATCTGGGCTCACAGAACCCCCATCTGTGCTAGGTGGCCACTAAATACTCTATAGGAACCCAATTGATAGACCTGGCCTGACCGCATCTCCGAGTGTGACAGCCACTCGTCCTCAATGCTCTATCACATTTAATATCCTAACCCACACCTGAACCTCGATATTTGGTGCTCATATTCGTTTAAACCACATTTAAAGATTGCCAAATGCATTTCACTATATAAGAACATTTCATTTACGATAGAATAACAAGTTAAGTGATAAATTAGAAAACACTACTCACAAGGATGCTTAGCTCCCGGTGTTCATCTAGTGACCGGTCGCGTATCGCTGATGTTTGATCCTGCGTGATCAACTTAGTTTATTAATATCTAAATAAAACTTGACTCAAATTTAACTTAATGGTTCCACAACAATTAATTCTAAGATTATTTTTCCTCTCTTACTTATCTCCTACGTTGGCTCCTCTCTTCTTTATCCATATATGTATTTATTTATTTTTTTTACCAATACTACATTATCCAACCACCTCACCTTTATTATCTTATCATTTATTAATTTACTTAATTTTTTCTATTTCTAATAATAATCCTTTATATAATATTTTTATTTATTCAATTATTTTTGTTGTTATTCCCAACTAAACAATCATTCTTCAATTAAATAAATATACACCTAGTCATTTATTTGCTTCATTCATTATATATATATATATATATACTTGAATTAAATCATTTCATTATTCATTTTCATTTTCATTTATTTATTTTCTAATCTAACCCACTTTATTCACTAAATAATTTTTTATTATTTATTTTAACACCGACATTAATTAATTTCATTTATAAAAATCACATATTGCCATTTTATTCACACGTCTAATTATACCATACCTGTAAAATTATATATTTTTATTTATAATTAATATATATATATATGTTGAGTCGACTCAATCCCAAAAATACACCAGCAGCTGCTTAGAGCAGCCGGCAATGGTACCACCTGCCCCATAAGAGGGCAATGCCGGCAATGGTACCACCTGCCCCATAAGAGGGCAATGGTACCACCTGCCCCATAAGAGGGCAGGGTTCAAACCCCCCCCCCTTATAATGTAATTTGTCATGTCGGAAAAAAAAAAAAATTGCAAAAATACGATTGTTACAAGGTGATGATCAAACGAAAAGAAGAAGAAGGAAGAATAGGGGTGGCGGCTGGTTGGGTGATTTGGCGTTGTAGGGCATGAAATCTAGCTAACGTGTTCTTATTTTGATGAAGAAGACGAACATGAATAAAGTAGATGATGAAGCTGGTCGCCGTGATGTGGACTGTGAAGTGCAGTTGGATGCTGGACCGTGGAAAGGAAAAAATTTCAGTTGCTAATTTTGGGGATAGTTTGAGCGTGAAACTTGGTGGAAAGGTGCTGCTGCCAGCTGAAGAATGAATGCAAAAGGAGGTTGAAAAATCTGGTTTTGGCTGGATTTGGATTGTACATCCAGCACCATAGAAGAGGCAAACAACAAATTTTTGATTCATTTTCTTGTTTTGGGTTGTTGAAAAAAAAATTCTGGGTTGTGAAACATTAAACAGAGGAAACCAACTTTAAATCTTGGTTCAAACTTTTGATTTTGGGTTAAGATCGTGCGTTCAACAGAAAATGGAGGGCTTGCTGGACTTTGATTTGCTGATGTTGGAATGAGGCTTTGCAGTTGGGATTGAATTGGGGGACTCCGATTTAGGACAAACGAAGAATTTAGATTTTTGATTGGACGTTTTGTTTGTGTTTTCAGATTTGGCCATTCTCGAATTTAGGATGCATATTGATTCCTGGTTGTGGTGTTTTTAGCTCCTGTGATTGGGGTTCGGGTTCGTTAATGGTGGTTGATCGTGAAGAACAATGAAGACATGAAATAATTTGGAGTTTTTCTAAAATTGTTGGAACATGATTGGGGAGGTATTGATGTTGTTGGAAACTTATTTGGTTATCTTGATTTTTCTTGTGTGCTAGTCCGTGAAAATGAAGAAGAAGAATTGCCGTTGGGTTCAGGGCAAAGAACGAAAATGAATGAGCAACATTGCTGCTACTGCGCTGGGAGGAGAAGGAGGAAAGAAAGAACTCTTAGTTTTGAAAGTTGGGCATGGGTAGATTGTTGACCGTGATACATTGTTGGTATGCTGCCGTCATGTTCACGCGAAGAAGATGATGCGAGGTGAAATTTGTATTATTTGTTCTAGTTTAATAGGTAGGTTTGGCATACCATGTCACAAGGATTATGATTCTTTTTCAAGTGCTTGTTCATAATTTTCTTAAAGTTTTTGTACAAAAAGGGGAAAAAAAAATTAAAACAATTTGCTTGTCATTGCAA
>JAJIYU010008959.1:0-17449 GCA_030144865.1 Tinospora cordifolia | reverse complement strand
CGGTCTTCCTCTTGTGGACCGCGGTCATCTTGTTTTTCATTCTTTGTTTTTCTTTTGTTCTGGGTTCCTCATGCAATGACCGTGGTCATTCTAGACCGACCGCGGTCACCATAATGAAATTTCTGGTATTTGGTGTTTTTCTTTGCCATTTCTTGTGTTATTTGGATTTGTATCACTCTTACACTTATTTATACTTATAATACATAGTTTTTAGACATTTTGGCCATCTTGAACTTGTTTATTGAGCTTGTTATTCAGTTTTCATTGTACATCAGTTACGTGGACGTCTCATAAACGTTCGGGGTATTACATTGACCTAGTTTAGATCAACAAATATTTTTAGTAAATTTATTTTCTATCATGAAACATGCTTTTTATGCTTATTTATTTTTCACTTCCTTATTTTTACATTGCACTATCATTATTTTTAGTGCATTTACAGTTTCATTTTCAGTGTGTTATAAACTAGCCTCAATTTATTTGTGGGTTAGCCAAAAATATTATTTTTCATTCGTGAATTGTATCATGATAAACAAATTGGCAATTCCTATTATTAAATTAAATTTTTGAGATTTAATTTAAAGATATCATGAATATTTTGCATGATTATCATTTTTATTTTGATTAAGGATATATACATCTTTGTTCTATGTATCTTAAAAAATTTTTATAGAAAATTTTTTATTATTTTATTTTACTTTTCTAGCAAGCTTAAAGTTTTGATTTTTTTTTCTTTCTAAATATTTTATTTTCTAATTTATTTATAATTTGTATTATTTTTATCAATTTTACAATTTACGTGTTTTACTAGTTTATTTTTCCAACTATATACTCATAGTCTAATAATATTTATAATTTTCATTTATTTTGGTGATTTTCTAATAAATAAATTACAAATTTTTCATTTTCTTTTAATTCAACTGTTTTTCTGATCTTTCTTTCAGCTTAATTAATTTTCTCTTACTTATTATGTACTATTTTATATTAAGCATGCATATATTGGTGTGTATCTTGAGCTATATGCAATCATTTATTTTTTATTTTAATCTCTAATTTTTAATATTATTTTAGGTTACTAAATTATTTTGAAAATGTTTTTTAATTAATTTTTGTATTATTTTCTATGTTAATTTTTCTTTATCACTTAATAATTCAAAAAATACATGTATATCCATATATACACACATAAGCTTAATATAATCAGAAAATTTAGGAAGTTTGGTTAGCGTCTCGTGAGGAACATATAAGCTTGAGGAAAGTAACCCTATGATAAACTGCAACTAATCAAGGATATGTAACAAGAGTTTTCGACATTATATAACAAGAACATAATATGGAAACTAATCAAAATATATAATCAAGAAGAGGAACTAGAATATATACTTTTGTACATACACTGCAACTAAGTAGCTTCTACAGGCACCCTATGATAAACTGCACCCTCATCTACGCTCACGGGGTCTGCACGATATTGCCCATAAAATGCATAGAAACGAAGCGAAACGATGCCCTTGATAACAAATCTGAACCATGCTACATATTCTAGCATTTATGCAGAAACTAGGTTAACCATCTAATTATCACTAGAAACATAATAACCAATTCATTTTTTTTTTATCATAAATGAAGTTTGTATGGGTACTTACATGCAAATTAACCTAAGCAAACAAGAACGTATTAAAGAAAACGCCAATGGCAGGTATGAAGGGAACACCCAGGCAAGAAAATCCCAGTGGATCTACATAAACCTGGACATAAATGTTGAAGGGCTAGCAAATTAGAACATATAATTTAACCAATAATGCTAGGGAAGAAAAATAAATAAATAAATAAAGAACTAGAGTTGCAAGGTAAAAAGCTCACTTGGTGATAACAAATAGTGATCATAGCGAATAATAATGCTAACAATGGTGCAAGCAAAATGATAGCTGAAGCACCAAATGAAAGCAAAGTCCAGCGCCAAATCCACAAGTAGCATTTGTTAGAATGCAAATGAGACCTTGTTGCCAGTTTGAAAACCATTTAGTATAACCTGAACTCGCTGCTTCATCCTCCCATCTTAGTGTAACAGAGCACGCACAAACAATTGCGTTTCCCATCTACGTACGGAACAATTTAGGTAATATCAATTATCTATCACGATGTTAGAGAACTATCTCATGAATAAAATCATACAAAAGAATTCTTTCTGAACCATCTCCAAACAAAAGTTTAAAGGGAAAACAACATACGAGTGAGCCAACAGTACAACTTTGCAATAGAGCAGACACATCAAATAGTCCTGCCAAGACACAGCAGCAATGCCAACCCAAACTTGAGAATGAACAGGAGTACGACTTATAGGATGTATCTTAGCAAACACAAGGTAGAAACCCATCTCTTCCAAGCACAATGATGAATGAGCCTGCTGATAAGAAAAGAGTTTTCCTACCCATCTTTTCCAAGCACAATGTAGAACCGAGCCTGCTGATAAGAAAAGAGTTATCATATGCATAGACATTAGATCATACACGTTTCTACACGATGGCCCAATACCAAATTACATTGGAATCTAAATGCTTATAGGTTTGTATCTTGACCTGACTATATAGAGCAAGAATAAGAGTTGTTGTAAGTCCTACAGCAGAACCTATACTGATCAACACAGACCAAGAAACTTGTATGGTACAATCCCGGTTATCACTAAGCTGAGACCAATATAGAGTATTGCACAAATGGAAAAGATTCCAAGAATGCCTATTGGTAGATCCCGCCGAAATGTTAAATGTAATGAGTATAGATAAATAAAAGACAGAATGGGAAACTAAGTAGACAAACATCATAGGATTAAAGAAGAGTTGTGCACAAATTGTTCGCACACTTGACAAGAAATATATACCTGTGGTCTTTTCGATTCTTCAGTGGACATTGCCACTAAGTCAAATCCAAGGAACGCAAAAAATTATTACAGTCGTTCCAGAGAGTAGAGCTGGAGCACCATTTGGAACAAAAGGAGACCAATTTGATATGTCAACCTCAAAAGCACCAACAATGACGACAAAAAGGAGAATAAGCACCTGCAAAATCAATATTTTGAAACCACGTTGTCTTAAAATATAACATATGATTGCTTCTTCCTTGAGTAATTTTCATTGGATGATTTACTGATACAATTTTACTGAAATAGCATTACGATACAAAGGTCATAAAACCAAACATACTTCATCACTAGTAATAACAGACAGGAAAATAGAGCTTTAGGAGGGAAGATGGATCTCTCTCCCACTTTACCACAACAAAAGAATCAATCCTATGCAAAAACAAAGCATCATAGCGAAAGGCATCACCTTTATGACAGTCATGAAAGTGTTCAAAGCCGATGATTCTTTAACACCTCAGCAGAGAATCATCGTCAAAAGAGCAATAAGGATTGGGGCTAGAACATCAATAGATATAGATCCTCCTAAAAACTTTGCTCCGCCAGTGCCCATCCAGTTTGGGGTTTTCCCATTGAAGAGTGCAACGAGTTCTTGAATTGTCACCAAATAGCTTGCTAAGCTCCATGCTATGGCTGCAGCAATATGCGATTAGGTAGGAGCTGTGCAACAGCAAGAAAAGCAGTGAGTTCATTGAAAGCTGCGTACGCATACATAGAGGACCCCCCAACCACAGCAAGAAAAACGAGATGCTAATTCCACATAACATAGTGCATTTCAGGACAAGAAAAGTGAGTAATGGTGACAAATTATATGTGACCAACAAGCTAGCTGCACTAAAAAAATTTTTAGAGGCAGATTCTTCCTATCATAAATAATAAAATAAAAATATGTATTAAAACTTACAAAATTATTTGCCACATTATAAAAGTTTCACCAATACAAAATTTTATTTGATAATAAGGTGTCACAAATATTTTTTTTTCACACTTAGGCAGTTTGGTTTAAAACAAAATAAATGTTACTGTTTACCTTTTCCTTTAAGCTTCACATCCGCCAGCTTCACATTTGCCCGTGCCAACAATAGCTTCGTCGATCACCAAGCTTCACCTTCGTCGAGCTTCACCTTCCCTCGCGAGTAGCAACCTCGTCTAGACTTCGTCGAGCTTCACCTTCGGTCGCGAGAGTACCTTTGTCCATTACTATCGTCGAGCTTTACCTTTGCTTGCATACCGCACTTTTGTCAATCACACTTGTGAGTAGCAACTTTATCTTTCTCGTTTTCTTTGCACAACACGATGTTAATATATGAATCTTTGTTTTTCTCTCTATTAGGGCTTCGCTTTTCTTTTTCTGAAAACTTGTACGGTTTCTCTCTGCTAGGACATCAAGATCCACTCTCTTGCCTTTCTTTTGCATTTTCGAGGAGAAAAGTTCTTCAAGTAATGTATATATATATATATATATATTTGAAAGATTCTTACTTAGTTTTTGCTAATTTTTGTTTGATCTTGATGGATGAGTTTGCGAGATGCTGTGTATGATAGAATAGAAATCTAGGATTTGGTTAAAAGATGATCAATATGGTTAGCATTGCGGCTAAAGGGAATAGGTTTTACTGTTGATGCTTGTGTGCATTTGATAAGGTTGAGGAAAGTAGGTTTGATGCTTTGTTTAGTTTTTTGATTTAATCATCATTTTGCCACAAACCTGTTCTGACACTTTAGCTTACAGAACACTACAACACAATTATTTACTTAAGTTCGATAATTAATAAATGGACAATACAAGTTTGAAAACAGATATGAAACGGAAAAGAAAGCTCTTGTGACAAAAGAATCTCATTGGTGTTCCAATGAGATAGTGTTTCATAATTTCAGTATAAGTCTTTATTTGTTTGAAACCTTGATTTTGTTTGAAACCTTGATTTGTTCGACAGTTTCATTTATTAATTACTACAGCTTTTAGGTTAATTAATTTCTAACATGGTATTGAAACTTTGATTTTGCAAAAGAACTTACAATCAAGTCTTATAATTTAGGATTTGCATATTTCCTACATATTACTGATAACGGTTTTTGTTCATTTGAGTCATTTAGATATGAAAATTCAAAGTTAACGGTTCTAACATAATAATATGATGCCAATGATAGCAGCACGGGATATATTGAAATCTATCATCAACAATATACCTTAGCTTACAATATACACTAGAGATAACAAGATCGTATTATTGCAACAAACAGAATCAAGAAACATAACACTTCAACTCAATTAACCATTCAACAATGGAAGGGAGCAACAATTCAACACCAGAGGAAACCTCCTAGAAACTATGAGTTTATAAATATGTATGCACCTGATAGCTTATACACATGGACAATCTAATAGCTTATACAATTTGAATGTTGTTTGACATAAACTATGTATGCACCTGATAGCTTGCCGAGCAGTGTTTGTAAATAGTATTGATTTAACTCCTAACTAATAAACTAGATGTATTGGCTAGCTATACTCATGTTTTTTAATAGTGTTTGTTGCTGTCAGAATTTTGGGTGGTGCCATAAGCTTTTATGGCAACTTAGAAGGAATAAAAGCTTATACAATCTAATATAGCAGTTTCTTATGATGTTTGTGACATGTAATTCATTCTAAGTTGTGACATGGGTGGATCATATGTTTCTCCTATTGCAGATTTTTGCTTATCATGCTGGTTTGCCCAAAAAAGGCTTGTGCTTGAGTTTTTAGTATTTTCTTGAATATTTGAGATCTACCAAAATGAGTGTAAAACATTGTTTGTTTGAGGTAGAACTCAAATGATTGAATCGTCAGCCTATATGGCATCTGACATGAGAGAGATAGTGCGGTTCATAAAAGTATTTCAAATATGGCAAGTACTTTGTCTAAAGCAACATAATCCAAGCCAGCCAAACGTTCCGAATACATCTCCCCTTCTTCTTAAAAGTCCTTGTTTTGCCCCTGCCATAGATCAGTGAAATGAAAAAGACACTGATTCAAAGAACTTCAATGAGATTTTGAAATTTTTGCATCAATAATTATTTTACAGGTTGATTTTAGGTTATCCATAGGCTAGTACAGACAAGGATGCAAAACAATAATAATGTATAATTATGCGACATGTAAGTAGTGGTATTTATGGAACTGCTAAATACATACTTAGAAATGAGCCATTTCCCAGCAGTATTGTCCAAACCAGAAATCAGAAATAAAGTGGACTACTGTTTAGAGCTAAAAAATTAAGACAAAAGAGTGGTTTGGAAGTTGACAATACTGTGAGGAGAAGTGTAGCTCTTCACACAAAAGGGTTAAAATATTATCAAAAAGAGGGTTAAAAAAGATAATGTGGAGAGGGCTAGGTAAATGTGGCTTGCCTGTGTTTCTTTTTAGTTTTAGTTTTTCTGTCACTCATTTTTGTTCCCATCTCTTTGGCTAATAAATATTATCTTTGTTTCTTCTTACAAAAATTGATAATAGGCAATGGGGACGGAAATTTTTGGTGCTACTTCAACAAATTATTAATTAAAAAATAAAATTAGAAGTAGAATGGGAATATGGTTTTGCATTTGAAAGTTGGTTGTGTAATTGCAGAAATCGGGACAAGTTCCTGGGGTAGGTCTGGTTCATGCTCCATTTGCCTTATTGCCTATATCATTTCCACAAAGCAAGTGGCAACAAGCATGTGTATTTTCCTCATTGTTCCCATGTACTTTTCTTTGAGAATTCTGTTAAGAGTGGAAAGTCTGACCATGGTTTCATTGAGAAACCCTGGTCAGACTTTCCATTCTACTAGTTATTTAATTACTCTTAATCTCCATTCTCTGGACCTCGTTTCTTCTTTTACACCACTAACCATACAAAAACAAAACCATACTCATGTGCCAGACAAACAGGTTTAATTTCCTTTAACATATCTGACTGGCTAGAAATTAGCTTGGGGATTAATTATTAGATATTAATTACTCCATAGGGAGCTTAACTTGAAGATATATATATATATATATATTATGAATCAAATCAAATCAAAATCATCTTCTTAACTGCTTAAAGGGTCAATATAAGTTTTTTTTTTTTGGCTAAAATTCAAGGGTCAAAAAATTATATATTATGAATCAAATCAAATCAAAATCATCTTCTTAACTGCTTAAAGGGTCAATATAATCTTTTTTTGGCTAAAATTCAAGGGTCGAAAAACACAAGGACTATTTATTTATAATTATTTAAAAAATTTTATATCAAAATACATGAAAATTCAGTCTTTTAAATTGTCACTCAAGTATCAATTAGACCCTTTTTTTCCTTGAAATTTAGTACGATTTTAAATAACTATGTTTTTTCGCTTTCAATATTAACAATTTACATAATTTAAAGTGCACAATGGATAACTATTAAAAAGGGTATAATTTGATGATTAAATACATGTAATTATAAATTGTTGCAGTCGGTAAATGTTTTCTTTGCTTGATAAATAATGATGATCTAATTATAAAAGTTACAATTATATAAATAAACAATACAATCTTTTAAGTATTAGTTACTTACTATCTAAACTAATCAATTTTCTTGTATTACTAAGGTTCGTCTAGAAAAATATTCTAGTCCACCCTCGATAAAAAATTTGGCAATGACTCATTTTTCCAATAAATGTGTTCGTGAACATGAACTTGCACTTTTTTTTTTAGTTATATTAACACTTTCTTTTTAATAAAAGCATTTTTTTGAAAAATATTTATAATGAGCATAAAATCAAATGCAGAGCACACACATACATACACAAACATTAGCAATAATAACATGGTACACACACAGAACAACATCCAGGATTAATGATTTCCATTATTGCTTTTTGCCCAGTTGCTGATCATGGAATTGCCTTCTTGCTTGGTGCTTCTTACAATATGAAACCTACCAATGTGATGCTTTTAATTGTTCTTATACGTATGATGCAAGTTAGAGTTTCTTATGTTTTTAATTGTTTAATCTTTAAAATTACTTCATCTTCAACAAATAATCTGTCATTATTGACAAATATTTTGTTAACCTTGTGGTGCAGCTATTAGTGACAAATGGACAAGAATTGGATAAATTAGTAGATAGAACGTCCCAAGTTTATATTGATGGGGTTGATTAGTTTTTAGAATTTGCGTATGGTAATAATTGTACTAGAAGAAGAATTTATTGTCCATGTAATAGTTGTTAGAATCGGTACTTGTTGTCAAGAAATGAGGTTAGAGAACATCTAATTGTGAAAGGATTCTTACGTCATTACAAGAATTGGACTAATCATGGTGAGCCTTACATTTCAATGCATAGCAGGCATAATAGTACCAATAGAGAAAGGTTAGTCAAGGATGATATGGTTTGGATGGCGTACGAAGCAATGGAGATTCCAAATGTTGAATCAAATTTGGATAATGATGATGATTCACATGAAAACATATATGAGTATGGTCTTAATGAAGAAACAACAACATTTTTAAAAATTTTGCAAGATGTAGAACAACCACTCTATCTTGGATGTGAAGAATTTACAACCCTCTCTTTTATTGTTAGACTACTAAATTTAAAAGTGATTTCTGGTTGGACAGATAAATCATTTACCTTTTTGTTAGAGTTGTTGATCGAAGCATTTCCTAAGAATACAAATCTCCCGAAGACATACCATGATGCTAATAAGCTAACAACAGACTTATGTTTCACATACAAGACATGGGATGCATGTCCTAATAGTTGTATGTTGTTCGAAGATGAAGATAAAAGCCTAGATGAATGTACAGTGTGTCATGCATCAAGATACAAACAATTTAATTGTGAAGCTAATTTACCTATTAATGAGCAGAAGAGAGTAACTGCCAAGCAAGTGAGGTACTTTCCTTTGAAACCAAGGTTAAAAAGATTGTTCATGTCATCCAAGATAGCATCACTTATGAAATGGCATGTGGAAGAACGCATTAATGATGGTGTGTTAAGACATCCTACTGATTCACTTGCTTGGAAGAGTTTTGATGAGAAAAATCCACATTTTGCTAATGATAGTCGCAATGTAAGGCTTGGACCAACAACTGATGGCTTTAACCCATTTAGGATGATGTCTGTATCACATAGCACTTAGCCTATGATATTATTATGTTATAATTTGCCACCATAGTTATGCATAAAGCAACCATTTATTATCTTATCTGTGCTCATTGATGGTCCAAGAGGACCTGGTGACAAAATTGATGTCTTTAAGCAACCATTGATTGAGGAGTTGAAAGAATTATGGGATGAAGGTGTCGATACCTATGATGCATCAACTAATGAGATGTTTAAGCTACATGTCGCATTGTTGTGGACAATTAGTGATTTTTCAACATTTGCTAATCTATCAGGGTGAAGCACAAAAGGACGATTGGCTTGTCCATGTTGTAATGTGAAAACATAATCTCTTTGGTTACCTAACAACAAGAAACATTGTTACATGGGGCATCATCGATTTTTGCCTACAAATCACAAATTGCAAAGAGATAAAACATCATTTGATGGAAAAAGGGAATGGAATTCGAAGCCTATGACATTAACTAGCAATGATGTAGTACAACAGTTGAACAAATTTGGTATATCAACTATATATAAAAAACAGATGTTGTAAAGCAAAGGATGGAAGATGATGCGATAAGAAAAAAGAAGAGAAAAGGAATTAAAAATAAAAACGAAAGCATAAAAATTTATAATTGGAAGAAAAAAAGCATATTTTTTGAACTCCCATATTGGGAGCATAATTTGATGCGTCATAACCTTGATGTTATGCATGTCGAAAAGAATGCGTGTGACAATTTATTATATACATTATTGGGGATTCTAGGAAAATTAAAAGATGGTTTGAAAGCTAGATATGATTTACAAGAAATGGGGATTAGAAAGCCTTTACACCCACAACCAAAGGGTTCTAATAGAGTTTGCTTACCTCCTGCATGTTTTTCAATGTCTAAGGAAGAAAGAAATACCTTTTTGACAGTGTTAAAGACAATCAAGGTACCAAATGGTTATGCTTCCAATATTTCTCGATGTGTTCATTTGAAAGAACAAAATATATGGGGTCTCAAGAGCCATGATACTCATATTCTTCTCCAATTGCTTCTTTTAGCCATACGAAACATATTGCCAAAGCATGTGGTTGAGCCAATCATTGAATTGAGTAATTGTTTGAAGCAATTGTGGTCTAAAGTAAATAGGCCCTCTGATTTGCGAAGTATTGAAAATTATATATCACTTACTCTTTTCAATTTTGAGAAGATATTGCCACCATCTTTTTTTGATATAATGGAGCATTTGCCTGTGCATTTAGTTGAAGAAGCAATAATTGGTGGTAATTTCCAATTTCAATCAATGTATCCTATTGAGAGGGTTAATAATAACCTTAAAACAATATGTTCGTAATCAAGCTCATCCAGAAGGATCTATTGCAAAGGGGTATTTGATGGAAGAATGCATGAATTTTTGTTCTAGATATTTTAATGATGCAGAAACCAAGTGTAATTGACCAATTCGAAATTATGATGGTGGCAATTGTTGTCGGCGTTCCTTTGGAAAAGTTGAATCAGTAATGCTTGATAAAATTGAATGGGTTTAAGCTCATAGATATGTACTTGTTAATACTAATGCAATCATACCCTTTTAAGCATAAGTTTATGGCTATTTTTTTTTTGTTGTATACATCAACTTGATAATTTATTTATTGTTATTTAAAATATTTATAGAAAACACCTTGAAGTTCTTGCAAGAGAAATGCCTCGTGCATCGAATCACAATATCCGAAAGGTGCATAATGAGACCTTTCACACTTGGTTTAAAAATCATGTAAGTAAAATATTTGTTTGCATTTTATTGATTAACGTTTTTAATACTTAAAAGTCTTGGCATAATGGTTCTTTATGAAATATATAGGTTCAAAATTTACAGAGGATGCCTAACATTAAATTTTCAGAGAAAATTGAAAGGCTTGCTAAATATCCTAATCAATATGCCAGGAAAATTAAAGGTTATATTATAGATGGTTTTCGATTTCGCACCAATGATGTTGACAATAGAAGACATACTCAAAATTCTGGTGTTTATCTGAAAGTTACTATGAGTTATGCCAATGCAAAAGACAAAAGACCTCAACCAGGAAATGTCGACTTTTATGGTATTTTCACTGAGATCATTGAAATTGTCTACACTAATGATATGAGATACGTTTTGTTCAAATGTGATTGGGTCGATATTAACATAGGAATGAAACAAGATGATTTTAAGTTTACTTTATTAAACTTTAATCATTTGTTATATAAGACAAAACAAGTTGGGGATGAACCATTCATTTTAGCCACTCAAGCAAAGTAAGCATTTTATGTCAGAGATTCTTTAGACCCTAATTGGCATGTTGCAGTAAAAATGACTGCTAGAGACATTTTTGATAATATTTCACCGTCTAATTCTCCTGAGGTTGAATTGAATATGCCACATATTGAAGTTTCTAAGTGCCAACAATTATGTGATGAGTCATTTGTGCATAATGATGATTTTAGTTGGGTTAGATAATATGTAGATGGAACAATGTTAGAAGTGAACTCTGTTGAAAAAGATGACAGTATTGATAATCTTTTATTGATTATTGTGGTATGAATTTATAGTTGTGCTTGTAAATTTTATTTTAATTAAGGATGTAACATTTAATTTATTTCATAATTTAATTTGGTTTTATTTGTTTATAGATTGTTCATGGCTCCAAGAAAACAATATGGAAAATCTATGCAAGATGTTATTGCCAAGTCTCAACAACAAAAACAACAACAAATAAATCAACAAGAAGAATATCAAACAAGTTAAAAATGCTTTTTATTAAAATTTCTTTTATCTTTTTAAATGCACTTTTTTATGAATAAAAAGCTCATTATATATATATATATTGCAGGTGAAGGATCATCAATATCTTCAAGGAAAGGAAGAGGTGCAGCTAAACCTTGCAACATATGGAATACTGGGAGAAAGCTATAACTTACCTTCAATGAGTTTTTTCAACCAATTGGTGAAAATAAAAATGAATTCATGTCATAACTTGGAGTGATTGCACGTAATGGAAAGAAGCTCTCATTGACCTATTTGTCATGGGAACATGTTTCAATGGATATCTTGGACTCCATTTGGCGTGAGGTGCAGGTATTATGAAAGAAAAGATGATTGATATTTTAATATTCATATTTATATTTCAAAATTGAAGAAAGTACAATCATTTGTAGGAAAATACAAATGCCCCTATAACATTTATATTGATATTTCAAAATTGAAGAAAATGCATTTATTTGTAGGAAAATACAAATGCCCCTTTAGAATATCGAAAAGAATGTTTGCGTGCTATTGGTAATAAATGGAGAAATTGGAGACATAAAGTTAAAAAAATATTTTCTTCCATATGAAATTGAAGAAGAATATTTGAAAAAGGTTTCTAAACAAATACAAGATTATCAATGGTCAGTACTCGTAGAGTATTGGAAAAGTGAAGAATCAAAGGTAAATACTAAAGGCTTAGTTGATTATTTTGTTGCGCTATGTAAGCATATATATTGAATAAACAAGCATACATATTGTTTAATTATTTTTGAAGTTTAAAGATTTGAATTCTTGTTAGGTTATTGCAAAAAGAAACGATAAAAATAAAGAGAAATGAGGATTGCCTCATAAGACAGGTCAAAAAGGATTTTGTGATATTCGTTATCAAGTAAGTGAACAAAGTTGATATTTGATTATTTTGTTTGTTCTAAAATTGTCGTTCTCCTATAAAAATGTCAACTTAATCGTTTTTTTTTTTTGATATATTAGATGCAACAAGATGGAGAAATTGTTGATCGCATGTTTGTTTTTCTAAAAAACACGCTTACCAAAGTCCAACATTTTATTATACTCTAAGACATAAGAAGTGATTATAAGTACATGTTATTTGCATGGGAAAAGAGAACCTATTTTATTTTTTTAGCACTAAATGTTTTTATATTATTTTTGTGCTTGTAGTTCCAAATGAATAGTAGACTTGCCGATGTTTTTGAAATAGGGCAAACAATAGAATTAAGAGAGAAAATTTTTAGAGAGATTATGGGTCCAGAGGGACGTGGACACATTCGAACAAATGGTTTGCGTTCTTTATATACAGATGTCTTTGGTCATAATTTGAATGTGTCTACAGATGTTACAGTCAAAGCACTAAGAAAGGAACTTGATACAGCTAAAACACAATTAGAATCTCAACAAGCTATATTTATATTTAATGATATATGGATGTATTTGTTTTCATTATTGTAAATAACTAATTTGGCTACTTAATTTGAATGCAAATACAAATTAATAGTATGTTGGCATTTTTGGAAAAAGCTGGTTTTCAATTGTCATCTATGAACGAGCAGGTAAAGTCTAAATAATAGATCTTATATAGAAAATTTATTTTTTTTGATAGAATTCTATGTTGAATTGCAGGTTGTAGGTGACACTACTAGTTCTTGAATGATTCTTTTTCTTTTACTATCACTAGGACGTGACCATATTAGAGCAGCTTACATCACTTCTTATCTCTCATTGAATTTGTTTATGAAATTTGCGTCGATAAAAATTGCATTTCAAGTAGTCCCCCTCTTATTTGTCTCTTTTTAGGTTTGAAGTACCTTTCATTCACTGCTACTGTTGTTGCATTCTACTCAATCATGGTCAAAGTGAGTGTTCTTTTCTCTATTTTGTCAAACTTTTGTAAGCAAAAAAGTTTTCTCTGCAATACTTTTTCAAGTGTGTATGTGTGAATTTATGTATATTAGTAATTATTTTCTTTTCAACTATTATTTTCTATTTGCAACAAATTTTTTCAAGCTTTTTATAAACTAGAAAAGTGCCTTCTTGTAAACCTTTTCATGAGTTTTGGACTTGTTTGGTTCAGAATAATGCACGTTGGATCTAGAAGGTACAACCTATTGTAATGAAATAATCAATTTGCAATATTTTTGCTTTATATGCACCCAATAAATACATTTTAATTTATTGCTTGTTGAACATTTTTGTCAGGAAATTGAAGAGATGATAACTGATGTTGTTGGAGCGTAAGTATTCATGACCATATTAGGAATGCATACATTCTAGCTTTTGTATATAAATCAATAGGTTTTGCTTTTTTCTATTTTTTTCCTTAGTTTTGTGTTTCTTAGTCTCATTGTGTCTCTTATTACTTCGAAGATGAACACATAGATCTTTATAGTATCTTTTGTAATTGGTTGGCATTTCAGTTTGCCACTATGGGTTCTTTGCATAACATTTTACATGGTAAAATTGCTTATCCTAAGGGGTCTATGGCTGATTATTGAAATCATTGACCCAAGTTGGACATCCCTTTTAAGA
Source organism: Tinospora cordifolia (assembly GCA_030144865.1). Classification (NCBI taxonomy): domain Eukaryota; kingdom Viridiplantae; phylum Streptophyta; class Magnoliopsida; order Ranunculales; family Menispermaceae; genus Tinospora; species Tinospora cordifolia. The sequence continues at coordinate 3,122 of JAJIYU010008959.1, read as the reverse complement.
GTAGGGAAAATTGCTTCCCCTACTCCATCCTCATAGGAGTAGTGTACGCGATGGTTTCTTGTAGAGTTTTTGAGGTCAATTCGAGTTGAAGCTAGAGTACAATGATGATATACATCACAGAATGTGCCTACAAGAAGAATTGAAAGATTTGATTGGACTTTTTTAATTTTTGCATTAAAAACTATTCCTGTTGAACTTCTCTTCTCATCATTGTTCGGTTTCCATTAAATCTTATTTCAAAGACCAAAGAGAGATGTTTTATAATCTAAAACATCTCAATATTTATTGTAGTTCATGATTTTTGCTTGATCTTTCTGCTTTTGTTGTTGTGGTTACTTTGAGTTATATTTGTCTACTGAAACATGCAGATCCCCTCAGATGGGTAAGTGTAAGGATAGGATGCCCCTTGTTATATCTTATAACTATTAGCTTTTGGTTTTTTTTTGCTTTAATTTGTTGGTTTTGGTGTTCTCTTTTCTCATGTCATTCTTTTGCCCCAAATGAAGGTACTACATTCTCTTTCAATATTATGATTATCTGCTATTTGTTGCTATTTTGATAGTGTTGCGATCTAGTTTTATCTTTGGGTTTGCTGAATTTGGAATTATGTGTGGATTTTGGTACAATTCATGCTCTTGCAGGCTTTAAGGAAGCCATATATGAAGACCCTCTTTTCGTTATTTCCTAGTGGAATGCACTTGATCCAAACCCTTGCAATTGGACTGGTGTTTGGTGTTCAGTTGCTAGAGATCGTGTTATACTTTGTAAGAATTTTTTCTATGACTATCGTTGGGAAAAGTCTTGCTCATAGATCTATTTTTTTTTCTTCTTATGCTTGTAACCAAATTTTTTATTTGCATTTAAGAGCCAGAAATCTAATTGGCACTATATGAAATTGTTGGTTTTTCATATAAATATGACAAGATATGACAGGCTAAGTTTGGAATGAATGCTTGGTAATGTTTTCTTTATTTGAAGATTAGGTCAGCGATGGGCAATAAAGGTATATATTTTTGTATTGGTTAATTAAAGCATATATATGTTGAAACTTTTCTAATGATCTGTCTTTCTCTTGGAATTGGAATTTTCAAGAATATCTCTAGCTCGTCTTTGAGAGGATTTATTGCACCAGAGCTTAGCTCACTGTCCTCCTTGCCAATCTGTATGCTTCATTAGCACATCTTCTTTGTTCATTTATTTTTTTTCTTTAATTAATTCTACTATTTTTGCTTCATTTGATAAAAGATTAGGAATTGAGCCTACCTGGCTCTTGAAAGTTGTTTTCCTTATTTTGTTTCTTCTTTCTTGCTTTTTGTTGGCAAAATTTTACACAACAACAGTCTAATTGGGTAATACCAAAGGCAATTGGCTTGTTGAAAAGCCTAAAAGTATTGGATTTGGAGATGAATCAACTTTTAGGTCCAATTCTGTGACGACCCATGTTTTGGTGTGCAAAATTTCCGAATACGATATATACATTTTCTAGAATTTTTAATGAAAATACAATGATTTACATCAATTTTTCTCAAATTTATATTATTTATTAGAGAAATGAGAAAAAATGGAAAAAATATGTGAAATTAGGACGAAAATGAAATTTCTTGAGAGAAATAATTTTTGGGATTAATTGTGGGATTTTTAGAATTTTTATTAAAATTTTGAGCAATTAATAGAATTTTTTAGGAAAAAAAATATATTTTTTGGTGAATTATTCAATTTGGGGAGAAAATAATGAAATAAATGAGAATTTGATGAATAGTTGGGAGTTAAATGAGAAAATGAATTTTTAGCAATTTTAATAATTTTAGAAAACAAAAATAGGAATTTTTGGATATATATATGTATGTATGTATGTATGTGGGGAAAAGAGGTAAAAAAGAAAAAAAAAATCGAAAAATCGACACACGGGCCGCAGGCCCACCTGGTCGCGCGCCAGGGCGCGGGCTCTGGCCCGCGCCTGCTTGGCCCACACGGGCCGAGCCCAGGCGAGTTTAGCGCCTGGGCCGGCCCAGGGTGCCTAGTACCCAACCCCTTACTTCTTCCCACGATTTTACTGGTTTTTGGGGCGATTTTCTTGGTTTTTTGATGTATTTTCCAGCCAAAAACCATGAGAATCCATGGTTTGATGACCCATGGTTTTGAGCAACCAATAACAGGTGCTAACTGGGCATGCAACATAAAGGTTTGGAGGCCACGTGGGTGGCCACGTGCCCTGTTTCCATGCCATGCAAGAAGCTCCCCATGCAACAAAAACCCAGAAATTTGGCTTAGTCCCATTTTCCAGCTCTTGCTCCCATCTTCCAGACCTTGGATCTCCTTCATTTCTCATCCAAACCCAGTGATCTATAGCTTGTTTCGAAGTTGATACCACCCACTACGAAGTCTCACAACTGGTTTGGCCAATCTTGAAGCCATTTGAGACAGAAATCGTGGAGAAGAGGTGTTGTTCACAGAGTTAAACCCAGAAAAAACTAGAGAAGTTGTCTTGAAGCCATCTTTGGAGCTCTGGTTCCTGGACCATTTCAAGTCCGTCTGGGAGGTAAAACCCCTCTTTTTCTTTCTTATCTTGAGTACTTCTATGTACAAGTGGTAGAAATCAAAGAGTGAAACTCCCAACCTATTTTATAAGGCCATGAAACTGCCTATCTAGCTAACTGTTTTAACAGTTTTTGCAGAAACCAAGCAGCAAGACCAAATTGAGGCTGTGTTTGGAGGACTTGTAGACATCCGTTTGGGTTCAAATCAGAGGCGTTTTAAACCTCATAGTAGAGGCTACAGAGAGGTATGAAGAGCTAACCCTGAGCCTCTGTAGTTTAGAAGTTATATACTAGCACACGTGCCTTGTTAGTTATGCATTGTGGACTTAAAGAAATCTTCAAAACTCTCATATGCATATTATGTTTTGGGGTTGGATTTAAGAGTCATGGTGATTATGGTTATTTGTTGTTTTGACTAAGGCTTAATTAGTTAGAATTCCAGAGACTAAACTCTTGTAAAAACAGCAAGGAATAGCCTTGGATTAAAATTAGAACCTAGGATAGATAGGCCCACAAAAACCATAGAGAACTTGATCATGGAATAATCTGTTGCATGAACAGAAAAGTAGGGGATTAGTTGACAGA
>JAJIYU010008958.1:0-17450 GCA_030144865.1 Tinospora cordifolia | reverse complement strand
ATAACATTAAATCATGCTAAAATGATGTAGCAATGCTCTAAATGCATATTATACTAAACATAAGCAAATACTCTAAATTTTCCATTACACTAATGCATATTATACATAAAACACCTAAAATATAATTAGTCTGCTATGCAACTAACAGTCAGCATATCATAGACCGCGATCTACAGTTTGATGGACCCCTTTTACTCAATTCAAAGTACATAAGCACAATTTCTCCCTGAAATCTAACAAACTAAACTCAAAAACATAATTATGGAAACTCCTATAGTAGGTTGCCTCCCACTCAACGCTAAGTTTAACGTCGTTAGCTCGACAAGGATATGCTGCTTCAATCTTTGAGGAGAACCGTATCCACCATCTGCTTTGGTCCACTGTAGAAAATCTTCAGTCTTTGGCCATTCACCTTAAACTTGTGGCCATCCACCAAACTTTGCACCTCTACTGCTCCATACGGGAAGACTTGAGTGACTAAAAACGGTCCCGACCGTCGAGATTTAAGCTTTCCCAAAAACAAACGGAGTCTTGAATTAAAAAGAAGCATTTGCTGCCCAAGTTTAAACTCCTTCTTCTCTATGATTTGATTGTGCCATTTCTTCATTCTCTCTCTATAGATGGTGTTGTTCTCAAATGCTTCCCTATAAAACTCTTCAAGTTCTACAAGCTGCAACAACCGGTTCTCACCACAAGCCTTCGCATCAAAATTTAACTTCTTGATTGCGCAATAAGCTCAATGTTCTAACTCACAAGGCAAGTGACAAGATTTCCCATACAACAATTGATAAGGAAACATACCAATGGGTGTTTTAAACACTGTCCTATAGGCCCACAATGCATCATCTAACGTCAATGCCCAGTCCTTACGGTTTGTACCAACTGTTTTCTGCAATATTGACTTGATTTCCTAGTTAGACACTTCAGCTTGCCCGTTTGTTTGAGGATGATAAGGTAGTGCAACCTTGTGCTTCACGCCATACTTAGTGAGAAGGTTGTTGAGGACTTTATTGCAAAAATGTGTTCTTTCATTGCTCGCTATGGCTCTAGGAGTTCCAAAATGAGAGAAAATGTTTCGTGTAAGGAACTTAAGTACTACTCGTGCATCATTCTTTGCTGTAGCCATAGCTTCCACCCACTTAGAGACATAGTGAACCGCTAGCAGGATATATTGTTTGCCAGCTGATGGTGGAAATGGTCCCATAAAGTCGATGCCCCACACATCAAACAATTCCACTTCTACAAATGAGGTAAGAGGCATTTCATTCCTTCTGGAGATGTTTCCTTGCTTCTGACATGCCTCACAAGTCTTGACAAACTGATAAGCATCCTTCAACATGCTTGGCCAATAAAACCCACTCTCAAGTACACGTCTGACTGTTCTTTGATGGCTATAATGACCACTATAAGGTGAAGCGTGGCAATCATGAAGAACTTTGTTAATTTCAGATTTAGGAATGCAATGACGAATCACCTTGTCAGCACACATCCAGTAAAGAAAGGGATCATCCCAAAGATAAAACTTACTCTCATGTATGAAACGTTTTAGGCGGCTTTGAGATAGATCTGGTGGTGTGACGCCTGTAGCTTTGTAGTTAGCAAAATCTGCGTACCACAAAAGGTTGTCACTTACTGACAAGAGACGCTCATCCGGGAAGACCTCCACTATTCCCTTTGGATCAGGATTTGCTTCATTTGACAGACAAGATAAGTGGTCAGCCACAACATTTTCTGTACCCTTTTTATCTATTACCTCAATATCAAACTCTTGCAATAGCAAGATCCACCTTATTAATCTTTGCTTAGCAAACTTCTTTGTAAACAACTGTCTAATTGCCGTATGATCAGTGGAGACTTTGACATGTGAGCCCACAATGTATGATCTAAACTTGTCACAAGCAAAAACAATAACTAGCAACTCCTTTTTAGTTGTGGTATAATTCTTTTGAGCATCATCTAATGTTTTGCTTGCATATATGGCTCTGAACATTCTATCACGTCTTTCTCCCAAAACTGCTCCTACTGCATAATCACTAGCATCACACATGATTTCGAACGACTCGCCCAAATTGGTGTTGACATTATTGGAACAGTTGTTAAGGCTTTCTTAAGTGTGTTAAAAACATCAACACACTCAGCTGTGAAGATAAATTCAACCTCCTTTTCCAGCAATTGACACAGAGGACGAGTTATGTGAGAGAAATTCTTGATAAATCTTCGATAAAATACTGTGTGCCCCAAGAAACTCCACGTCTCACGCACTGTTGTTGGTGGTGACAAATTTTCAATGGCTTGAATCTTTGCTTTATCAACTTCTAGGCCATTAACAGAAACTCTATGGCCCAACACAATGCCTTCTCGAACCATGAAGTGACATTTCTCCCAATTTAGGACTAGATTCTTTTCTTCACATTGGGAGAGGACTCGTTTCAGATTGTTGAGACATTGTTCAAATGTTTCACCAAACACTGAGAAGTCGTCCATGAATACCTCCATGATTTCTTCAATCATATCAGCAAATATTGCCATCATGCATCGTTGGAACGTAGCTGGTGCATTACATAGACCGAATGACATTCTCTTAAATGCATAGGTGCCATATGGACAAGTGAAAGTAATCTTTTCTTGATCCTCTGGTGCAATGACTATCTGGTCATATCCCGAATATCCATCCAAGAAACAGTAGAAATCATAACCAGGAATACGATCCGGCATTTGGTCCACAAAAGGTAAAGGGAAATGATCTTTATGGGTTGCCTTGTTCAGCTTCCGATAATCTATGCAAACACACCATCCAGTTGTTGTTCTTGAAGCTATTGACTCTCCTTTTTCATTTGTAACCACAGTCATTCCCCCTTTTTTAGGCACAACATGAATAGGGCTAACCAATGATGAATCTGATATAGCATAGATAATTCCAGCTTTTAGCCACTTCATAACTTCCTTCTTCACCACTTCTTTCATAATAGGATTGAGCCTTCGCTGATGTTCCACTGTTGGTTTATGTGAGTCCTCCATTAAAATTTTATGCATGCAAATGGCTGGATTTATCCCCTTAATATCTTCAATTGTCCATCCTAATGCAGATTTGTGCTCTTGCAACACCTTCAGCAACTTTCCTTCTTGAACAGTTGCAACTGTGGAGGAGATAATAACTGGAAGTGATTTTTCCTCATCCAAAAATGCATACTTCAAATGCTCCGGAAGCTGTTTCAACTCTACTTCCTTGGGGGGCTCTTGAACAACTTCAGATGGCTGATTTTCAGGCAATTGTTCCTCTTTACTATTGAATTCTGGTGAGCTTGCTTCTAAAGCTAGCACCACAAGCTGCTCTTCTACTGTCATGCATTATCCATCGATTGGTATGTTATACAAACATTCTACCATTATTCGCATTATTCCATGATTATTCATATGTTATACATACGTTATACTGTATTTTATTCACATGTTATCCTTGCATTGTTCACATGTTATCCCTGCATTTTTTTCCATAACAACCGAACAATTTTATATTTGTATTATTCAGTTATTATTCTTGCATTATACCATTATTGATGCATTATCCATCGGTTGGTATGTTATACATTTACCATTACTCGCATTATTCCATAATTATTTGTATGTTATGCATATATTATACCACATTTTATTCACATGTTATCCCCGCATTATTCACGTGTTATCCCCACATTTTTATATCAACAAGCGAAGAATTTTTATACTCACATTATTTAGATATTATACTTGTATTATACCATTATTCACACATTATCCATCGGTTGGTATGTTATACCAACATTCTGTTATCACTCACATTATTCTATGATTATTCATATGTTATGCACACGTTACATCGTATTTTATTCACATGTTATCATCGCATTATTCACATGTTATCCCTGCATTTTTTTTCTAAAATAACCAAACAATTTTATATGCATATTATTCATTTATTATTCTTGCATTATACCATTATTCACGCATTATCTATCGGTTGGTATGTTATACCTCTACCATTGCTTGCATTATTCCATAATTATTTATATGTTATGCATATATTACACCAAATTTTATTCATATGTTATCTCCACATTTTTATATTAACAACCGAACAATTTTTATATTCACATTATTCAGATATTATTCTCACATTATATTACAAAAAAAAAATAAAAAAAGAAAAGAAAACTAGCTCTCGCCCTTCCTTTCATCCTGCGCAATTTTGCCATCGCAAACATAGTTCCTTGTGCAGCAAGCAAAGAGAATGAAAGATAAATTACAAACAGAGAGAAAGAAAAGAAGGAAAAAGGGAAAGGAAGAGAAGACTTCTACGCCCAAATCATTCTCAAAGAAAGGAAAAAGGTGTGTTTTCTAACAAGTTATTTTTGCTTTTCTTTTCTATGCTTGTTTGATTATTTTTATGTTCTTATTCAAAATTGCGTTTAGGATTTTTGCAGTTTGTTCCCATCTTCTGTTGTTGCTTCTTCTTCTTCTTTTTCTTCTGTTGCTATTGCTTCCCATCTTCTAATTGGTTTTAATTGACTTATCTAGTTGGAATGGAAAAGGATTGGGTTTACTTATGTGACATCCCAGCCCCTGCTTCAGGAGCCATCCACCGCCATGCCTCACATCAGTGCCCAGCGCTGACACTTGCGTTCCCCTTCGACTACTATGTCGTACGTGCTGGATAAATCACATCAATCCTCGAATGTCGAAGACCGAGATCGTCACTAACCATTTTTCCTCATTCCATAAAATCGATGCCCATCCTTACCACTAGACTCAGTGGAGTAAAATAAGAAAACATTTCATACGACTATTCAACTAACAGTAAATCATATCAAAACATGTCACTAGATTTTCACAAAAATATTCGTAATAAATAAAGATGTTGGAACTCAAAAGTACACAACCAATGCTGTACAGTTCATATATATCAGAAAAATATACATTCTTTTGCAGCGGAAACATTTCTTCAAAAGCTTATAGAAAATTCATAGTTCGAAACAAATATAGTGTTTCAAAATTTAAATCACAAATTCTATATAGTAAAATAGGCCACATGCCTCAGTTTTCTTCATAAATACAAAACTGGTAAAACAGTTTGAAATCAAAAGAAACTCAAAGTTCTTTGGTAACCTCCCAGTGAGGTTACCCCACAATATCCATACGCCGGTCAGTCAGTGTACTCCACCTCTGCGAGTATCTATAAAATAGAGTGGGGTGAGCTCGAGAGCCTAGTGAATCATCCCTACACATCACTAGCATTATATAAACCAAAATCTAAAACATGCACACACTTTCATTACATTAATCGTTTCAAGCATCCATTTGTTTAGTTGTATTCTAAAACTGAAAGAGATCTTTTCCCGATGTTCCTCAGTGCCTAGAAATCGATCCTAGCCCATAATGCCTCGAGCCACGCTACCGTTCCTAACCCTAGCACACATCTAAGAATAGGTGCAATGGTGCACAACCATTGCTCACCCGTCGCAGGCGGCTCCATCAAGAACACCGAAGATGGGATTCAAATGATGTCGTGTGACAAATATAGCCACGTCCACGAGTCGTCGACAGATGCCACCATCACCTCGGTACGTGGAATTTTAAGTCTGAATTTAATCTTCTTTAGTTTTCAACATTCTCATTCCATACCATATCATCATGTGATATATGAATAACAATGCAAATCAGATAATGAAACTATCCTATTAGTCATGCATAATATTCATCCAAATAATGATAAAACATGTAACTGGACGTTATGTTCAATTGTCAATCAAAGCATTCAAGAATTACACCCATCCTAGCATGCATCTACCATCCTAGGCTACACAAACATCATGCTTTGAACTAAAGTCTACATAATACTAGTGAGCAAGAGAATCTCGCCCACCAGATAATGCAGAATGACCCATATGCCTAATCGTGAGGATCACGCTCAAAGTTCACAATTTGCATCATTCACTCCAAATCACCAAAAACCCCTCTTCAAAAATAGCAGAAAAATCTAGATTTTCATTTTTTCCACACAAAATTGCGAAATTACAGTCAGCGCATTCTAAATTAAGAATATGACACATTTAAAACTGTCAACAACTTCAAAAGAGGAATAGATTGAGTTTTATTACCTATCAAAGGAATTGCACCTTCCGAAAATCCTCCAAATAGGTGAAATTCTTCTGGATCCATAAAAAATTGCAAATAAATAGTTAAAACTTCCAGAATTTAGTTTTAAATCGATAAACTCTTAGTTTAAAAAGAAGATCTAAGCTTATTTGGTTTAGGATTGCTTTATGCGTCAAGAACTCTCAAATCTTTAGTTTTTGATATAGAATCCATACAATTTTCTAAAGGAATACACAAATCTTGAATTGAAATGATTGAGAGGTTAAGATTCCTACCTCAGACCTTTAGATCTTCCTTGAATCAGCTTTGATCATTTCTCTGAAACTCTAGGATGATTCAGGGAAATCTGGGAGTGAAATGATGCCATTTAGAGCTTGAAAAACATTAAATATCGCGTAATTACCGCGGTCGGCACTTTATGGACCATGGTTATTAGATTTTTCTTTTTTTTTCTTTTTAGGATTTTCATCTGATTACTATGATTGCTAATTACTTGTGATGCCCCAGCCCCTGCTTCGGGAGCCATACATCGCCACGCCTCACGTTGGGGCCCAACGCTGATACTCACGCTCCCCTTCGGGTATTCTACCGTGCGTGTGAGATAAATTACATCAATCCTAGGACGCCAGAGACTGGGATCGTTACTAACCATTTTCCTCAATCAACTAAAATCGGTGTCCATCCTTACCACTAAACTCATTGGATTAAAATAAAAAAGCATTTTTATACATTTGTTCAACTAACAGTAAATTATGTCAAAACACGTCACCGGATTTTTACAGAAATATTCATAATAAATCAAGATACTGCAGCAGAATCAACTATCAAAATACACAGCCAATGCTGCACAGTTAGATATATCATAAAAATATACATTTCCTTTGCAATGGAAACCATTCTTCAAAAGTTTACAAAAAATCCACAACTCAAAACAAATACAGTGTTTCAAAATTTAGTATCAAAAACTGGCTCACAGAGCCAAAGTTCCAAACAACATTTTAAAGTATAAAACAGTTCCAAAAGAAAAATAAATGGCCACATGCCCTGTTCAAAATATATACACGATATGTGAAAATGAGACAAAAATAAGAATACAAGTCCAATAGTGACCTCCTAGCGAGATCACTTACCAACCCCTGAATCATGGTCAACTAGTGTACTCCACCTCTGCGAGTACCTGTAAAAGAATGTGGGGTGCGCTTGAAAGCTCAGTGGATCACCCCTACACATCACTAGCATTATATAAACTACAATCCAAAACATGCACACACTTTCATTACATTAATCGTTTCAAGCATTCATTTGTTTTGTTGTATTCTAAGACTGAAAAAGATCTTCTCTTGGTGTTTCTCAGTGCCCAGAAATCGAGCCCAGTCGATAACGCCTCAAGCTACGCTAACGTACCCGACCCTAGCACACATCCAAGGATAGGTGCAATAGCGTACGACCATTGCTCACTCGTCCGAAGAACTCTCAACTGTCGCAGGTAGCTCCATTAAGAACACCGACGATGGGATCCGGGAGATGTTGTGCGACAAATATGGCCACATCCACGAGTCATCGACAGATGCCGCCATTGCCCCGGTATGTGGAATTTCAGGTCTTAATTTAATTTTCTTTAGTTTTCAATCATTTTCATTCCATACCAAATCATCATGTGATATTAATGAATAACAATGCAAGTCAAACATTGAAACTATCCTATCAGTCATGCATAATATTTATCCAAATAATGATAAAGCATGTAACTGGACATTATGCTCAATCGTCAATCAAAACATTCAAAAATTACACCCATCCTAGCATGCATCTAACATCCTAAGCTACACAACATCATGCTTTGAACTTAAGTCTACATGATACTAGTGAGCAAGAGAATCCCACCCACCTGATAATGTAGAGCAACCCTTGCGCCTACTCGCAAGGATCACACTCAAAGTCCACAATTTGAAATGATTAAACCTCATCATTCACTCCAAATCACCAAAAACCCATTTTCAACAATAGTACAAAAATCTAGATTTCCATTTTTTTCACAAAAAAATGCAAAATTATAGTCAACGCGTTCTAAATTAAGAATAGAACAATTTAAAACTGACTACAACTTCACAAGAGGAATAAATTGAGTTTTATTACCTATCTAAGGAATTTCACCTTCCAAAAGTCCTCCAAATAGGTGAAATTCTTCTACATTCGTCAAAAATTGAAAATGAACAGTTAAAACTTTTAGAATCTAGTTCTAAATCGATAAACACTTAGTTTAGGAGGAAGATTCGAGCTTATTTGGTTCTGAATCGTTTTACACATCAAAAACCCTCAAATCTTCATTTTTGAATACTGAATTTGAATGAATATACGGATATTGAACTGAAATGATTAAGAAGTTCAGATTCCTACCTTTGGCCTTTAGATCTTCTTTGAATTAGCTCTGGATCATCTCTCTAAAACTCTGGGATGATCTGGGGAGATCTAGGAGTGAAATGACATAATTAGGGCTTAAAAACATCAAATATCGCGTAATTACCGCGACCGGCACTTTATGGACTGCGGTCACTAGATTTTTCCTTTTTTAAAGATTTTTTTTGTCTGATTACCGCGGTTGTTGATTACCTTGGTCGCCAGTGACCATGGTAATTGATTACCTAGGTCACCAATACAAAAATAATTTTTCAACATTTTTTGTGGGTTTTTTCTCCAAATTCTAATACATGATACTATTATATTTTGTTATCAAACATTAATACAAACATTTAAAACATGGTTTCACATATTTTTACATTTATTTCATAATTTTTAAAAAACCATTTTTGTTATGTACACATTTGAAGAATTTGGGGTATTACAACTTATCAAGGTTTAGTACTAAAACTTACCTATTTAAAAATTGTTACTTTTTGTTTTTTTAATTTACAAAACCATGGTGATATGCTATCATTTGAGTTTTTTTGTCTGAAGATTTTCACAAGAATATACAAATGGAGTGCGCAATTATGTCAATGGAGCACGTGCAAAAGTTGGAAATGTAGAGACGATAGTATGTCCATATGCAAGAAGTAAAAACTTAGATTGCCATCACTATGAAGTTGTGTATGAGCACTAGGTTATAAAGTGCATGGATCCAACATATACTATATGGGTCGTCCATGGAGAAAAGTGTGAGCCATCAAATCAACAAGAAGATAGGCATACGAGAGATACATTTAAGATGTTTAGAGATCATATCCAATGCCAAAATGACGAAGATATTGAAAACATAATAGATCGAAGTGTAGAAGATTTAACAACTTCAATTGAAGAATGTCCTTTATATCTAGGTAGTGTGAAGCATTCAAAAATTTTAGCTACATTAGCTTTATTTTGACTAAAGGCCACTCATGAACTTACAGATACTAGCTTTAATGAACTTCTTACAATTGTTTGTGATATTTCGCTACCTGATAACACACAACAGACTTCCACAGGACCTTTATGCAACTAAGAAATTGTTGAAAAGATTTGACTTGGGTTATGAGAAGATTCATGCTTGCATAAATGATTGTTATCTTTTTAGGAAAGAGAATCAAGATGCAAGAAAATGTCCTAAGTGTGGCTCGTCTTGGTGAAAGGTCAACCAACAAACTAAAAAGATTAAAGAAGGTGTTTCTGCAAAAGTGTTAAGGTATTTCCCAATAATACCAAGACTTCGTTGAATGTTTGGGATAGAAGAAATATCAAAGAGTCTAACATAGCATGAGGGTGGAAAATCTATTGATGATAAATTAAGACACCCAGTTGATTTACTTGCATGGGATTTGATGAATAAAAGATACCCATCTTTTGCATCTGACCCTCGAAACATCAGATTTGGGTTGGCCATAGATGGTTTCAATCCTTTCCAAGACCTTAGTACTGGATATAGTTGTTGGCCAGTGATTTTGACCATATATAACTTGCCTTCTTGGTTATTCATGACTAAGGAACATTTATTGTTGACTTTGCTTATTCCTGGACCAAAAAAAAACTGGCAATGACATAGATGTATATATGATGCCTCTTATTGATGATTTGAAGCAGTTGTGGACAACTGGAATCCAATTGTATGATGCTTTTAATAAGTTGAAATTCAACTTAAAGGCAATTCTGTTATGGACCATTAATAATTTTCCAGCTTATGGAAATGTGTTTGGATGGCCTACAAAGGGCAAAGTTGCTTGTCTAGTGTGTCAATTGGACACATGTTCTAAATGGTTACGACATAGTAGGAAGTTTAGATGTATGGGTCATAGGTGGTTTCTTGACCATACTCATCAATATCGCACAAAATGAGCATGGTTCAATGGAAAAGTTGAGAAAAGTGGGAAACCTAAGTGCATGAATGGCCAATCAACATATTTAGAAGTGGAAAATATTGTCAATGACTGGGGAAAAAATCAATAATGAAAGAAAAAGAACAAGCTCAAGTTCTTTTCAATTATGGAAGAAAAAGTCTGTATTTTTTGAATTGCCTTATTGGAAGGTATGCGATGCTTTGAGTAGATGTCTTTTAAGTTATTAAAATAATTATTTAACATTTCTCATATGAAATTATTATTATTTTTTGATACAGACACTCCTCTTACGTCATATTTTGGATGTGATGCACATTGAAAAGAATATATGTGATAACATTCTTTCTACATTGTTAGATGTCAAGGGAAAATCTAAAGATGGCCTTAATGCTCGTCTTGACATGGAAAGAATGGGAATTAAAAATGAATTACATGCAGAGAATAGAGGAGGGTTATTCTATCTACCTGCAACATCTCATTGTCTTTCTGAGGTGGAAAAAAAAATCTTTTGTGAAAGAATTGCATGTTTGAAGGTATCTGATGGGTATGGTTCAAATATTAACAACTCTATTCAAATGCTAGAATGCAAGATTATGAGACTCAAGTCTCATGATTGTCATATGTTAATGCAACAACTATTGCCAGTTGCATTAAGGGAAATTTTGCCAATAGGTCCAAGGAATGTCATTATTCGATTATGCAAGTTTTTCAATCAACTATGCTCTAGGGTTGTGAATCAAAATAAATTATTAGACTTGGAAGATGATATTACTGAAACCTTATACATGTTAGAAAGATTCTTCTCTCAATCTTTTTTTGATGTCGTAGTTCACTTATCAATTCGCTTTGCACAAGAGGTTTTTATTTGTGGGCTAGTGCAATTTCATTGAATGTATCCAATAGAAAGGTTTGTTTTTTTGGACCTTTTCTTTTATTTCTTATTTTCCATCTTTATCCACTAATGAAATAACAAATTTCTTTTCATGCAATCCTTGTTTATGCTTGTTTTAGGTTTATGAAAGTACTTAAAGGATATGTGAAAAATAAAGCACGACCTGAAGGTTGCATTGCTAAACAATATTTGGCTGAAGAATGTACAATATTTTGTAGCAAATGCTTTAGCCTAGCATCTAAGGTTGGCAATCATGGTGCATGCAATGATGATTTGGGTGATGAAACCAACTTAGACGGGTGTTCAATATCTCAAGGGAAGTTGTTCACCATTGCTGACAATATGTTAAAAGTTGTTCCTCAATACTTTTTGTTCAATCTTGCAGAGATTGAACCATACATAGAGTTAGTATTTAAGCTACTATGTAAGTATTCAAACAATCTAAGATTTCAAATTGGGGATTAGCCTACTTCTTGTTTTTTTTTTCAATAGAATGCATCTTGATGAACTTAAAGCTTCAGATACGAGACTCTCAAGGAATAGAAATTTGTTGATAAAGAAGCATATAGAAACATTTAGTGGATGTCTAGGCAAGAAGGTGCTTCATACCTTTACTTTGTTTTTGCTTGATTATATGATCTTATATGAATATATTATACATTTTCTCTCTGCAAATCAAAGACATTTTTAGGCACAATGATGTCTCAGATACATTGAGGTGGCTTGCCAAAGGCCCAAGAGAACAAGTCATATCTCATATCGGATACATAATAAATGGGTTTCGATTTCACACAAAAGATGTCGAAACTTTTTGCCAAAATAGTGGAGTTTTAGTTGACGCAAACACTCTTTGCAGGGCTAGTGCAAGAAACCAATCACAAGTTGATGGAAATGTTTCATATTATGGAGTTCTTAGAGAAATTATACTTTTAGATTATTGAAAATTTTGTGCCCCTATTTTTCGATGTGATTGGGCAAAAATTACAAAAGGTGTCAAGGTTGAAGATGAATTTACATTGGTTAACCTCCACATAGGGCAAAGTCAATTTGAAAAAGATCCATTTATTTTGGCATCACAAGCTAAACAAATATTTTATTCTCGATAAAGTGAATTATCAAGTTGGTATGTAGTAATGCAAGCACCAATTAATGATTAAAATGATTTCTTCCGAGTTAAGGATGGTGGATTATCATATAGCACATCAAATTTGAGTTCTCAAAATATTGTTAGAAATGAAGAGTCTTGTGTATGAGTTAAAGTTGAGGGAACATTATGTGATTCTTAGATGTGTAATACAAATACACTAAAATGTACGTTCTCTTTATTAATTATTTTGGATAGATTTGTTTCCTAGAAATTGGTAATGAGTATATATATATACTTTATATATGAGTTTTGTTAATCTGATTGTGGATCAAAATGGGTGTTTTTTTTTTTTGTCAAATTGCTTATTATTGTTATGATACAAATAAGATTATCATTATGTCTTTCAATAATATTTGATAGTCTTAATATGTAGCATATCAAATTTGGATCTGAAAAGCAAATGTATTAAATACACATTCTCTTTTGCATGATGTGTATGTGTTTAATGAATTTTGTTAAAGTATATGTGATAACATTATAAAGCATAAGGAGTTTTTTTTCCAATTGTTTAATGTTATACAAATACAATTAAGATTACTATTGAGTGTTTACTGCATCTTGTTGTGTTGTATTAACAATTAACCTTCAAGTAAAGATTCATTAAGTACACAAAAATCATTAAAGGTTGTGAAAGATGATTTTTGGAGAGGTAAAATTCAGCGTTGTGATTTTTTTCTTTTGTTTTTGTGTTCTCTAATAAATTGATAATATCTTATTTACTTACAAGCTTTATATGTTATTATACAGCCTTCAAAGAAGGCACAAAAATAGAGCCACTAAAGAGCGCAATGCAATAATTGCTCCTATGATTTGTCGAAGATATTGACGGATTTCTGTTGGTAAAAGCAAGGAAAATAGGTTTCAACACATGAACAAAGTATTTTATTAATAGATGCAAAAGACAAGGGCAAGAAAAAATGTGGACCTACATAAGAACGTGTTATATCATAAAATACAAATGAAGACAATGGGAAGAATAAACGAGGCCCTACGCGAATGGGATTAATTAATGAAAAAGCCACACCTACGCTCGTGGAATTTAATGATAGAAGCCAACCAATTTGTAACAACCCGGGTCCACTACGTACCGATATTGTCCCCACCTTAGCTACCATTGATTGGGTATAGGGTTTTATTCTTACAAGACTCAAACCAAAGTCTCCCAAAAGCACTCAACACAATGAGACACCTCTGAATGCACATTTAGCCCAGGCGACACTCTAGAGTTGAACCAATTTGAGATATTACAATTCACCCCCTTTGGGAGCAGTTTTGTCCTCACGACTCACACCTCAGTCACACATAGAGCAACTCTTATACCATTTGTAACAACCCGAGTCCACTACGTATCGATATTGTCCCCACCTTAGCCACCACTGACTGGGTTAGGGTTTTATTTTTGCAAGACACGAACCTGAGTCTTCCTAAAGCGCTCAGCACAATGAGACACCTCCGAATGCACATTTAACCCAAGCGTCACTCTAGAGTCGGACCAATGTAGGATATTACACAATTGCCACAAATTATGATAAGTATTCTTCATACATGTGTCCTTGCTCGTGAACATGTGCCGATAGTGATTAAAAAATGGAACCATGTTGATTTAGTTGTAAAAGATGAGTTATGGTCATTGGTTAAGGTATACATAATTAGAATTTGGTTTTTGTTCTACTATTGAGTCACATATATACTTAGACTTGTTACATTTGATGCAACAACGATTTATAGTAGATGATTCACACAAAAATGTAGCACTTTAGTTGATGGGAAAATGTTGGAGGCAGTATAAGTCAAAAATCATCAAACAAATCCGACAACTTGGAAAGAAAACAAAGGCCAACACTAAATTATATGATAAATTACGTCCAAAAAACATTTTAGATGATGAAGCATGGGGTTTTTTGGTGAATGAGAAATTATCTTCTGAATTTGAGGTGACTATATCTTATCTTTATAAGTATGAGTTATATTGGACCAAAAAAAGGAATTTTAGTTGCACTAATGTTTTTGGTAAACATTGTTCTTATATATATTAATCTTGTAGGCCATAAGTAACAAATTCAAACAGATTAGAAGTAAAAATAAGCATGTACACACTTTGAGTCCTATTTGTTTGAGTAGTTGGTTTTGACTTCGGCCACATAGGCCATGTTTAGAGATTTCAATTGAAAACTTTGGTCCACGTCTTATTAACTTCAAATGTTGAAGTTGATTTAATTATTTGATGATCTCTACATACTTTCCATGTGTTATCCTTGATGTGTTCAAAGGGTTGATTAATCATTTATGTGAGTTCTGGTGTGTTCAGAATGTGTTTAATATGATTTGAAATATAGGAAAAGTAACGTCCTGGTCCTCAACAGATGGCACGTGTATACATATTTAATGACTCATGGGAACACCTCTTCATGCGTGACCTAGACGTGATAGAAACAAAAGATTGAGTAGTGTTATAGAGTTGGTATCAAAGCTTAATTAGTAGACAACTAGGTGAAATGAGAGAAAACTTAGGATGTAGATGCCAAGGGCGAGATGAGAGCTTAGACTGCAGGGTACTAGGCTAGATGTGTATTCAAATACCAATGGTAGTAGCTGAAGTTGATGATGATTGTGGGTTCAATGAAGGAACCGCTCAGCTAAGTATTGATACCTTAGGTCTAGGAAAAGAGACTATTGGTAAAGACTTGGGTGTTGTCAAAGAGACACAGTGGATCACAAATAAAACTTTTAGGATATAAATTAGAGATTGAAAATGTGTGAATAACAAAACACTTGTTTGGTTAGGACACAAGATCGAGACTGTCCTATATCTTTGGTTTTTTTGTGGTATGAGATGCGTTAGAATTAGGGATATGGAGAAATTTTGGACTTGGAGTTTGACAGGCTATGGATGGTGAATGGTCAGTGACTATTGAAGAGCTTGTTTCTTTATCCTTAGTTGGTATGGGACGATTAAATATAGTGGGACTTAGGAGGCCCTAGTCATTGAGACATTTGCAAAATTGTTTGGATGTAGTGAGGTTTCTAAGTGGAAGCCTGTGTCGCTGGGCAAGAGCGATATGAAGCACTTGAACTCAGAGGCATGGATGAAAGCTTAAAAATCATACTATGCTAGCGTAAATTGTGTCTTGATTGAATGGTTGTTTGCATGCTCTTTGATGTTATGATTTTCAATACTATTATATGACACAAAAATCCTATACCCAAAACAAACATGAGGATTAGAAGACTTCAAATTTTAGACTTAGAAGCGTAAACAATTAGGCTAAACAAATCGAGAACTTTGAGACATAAACGTAGAGTCATGATAGCACAACGACACAAGAAAAGTTGTTTTGACAATAAGGTCACAAACTATGAATAAAGATATGAAAGATGACACTTATCACAAGTTTCAAAAGCATTTAGTATCCAAACTTTGAGAAAAGGGGGTTTGTGTAACCTAGATTGAATTGAAACAAAGCCATGATTCATCTTGTATATTGAAATCTCCTTTATTAATGTCACATTAAACTAATGGACACTAAAATGTTTTTTGGCTTATAGATAATGGCAAGAACAAGGGGTAAGGGTACAAGAGATGAAAGTACTAAGGAGTCGGGGCGGAGGGAAAATAAAATGCAAGTGGCGATAACTCTAGCTGGGACAATGGTGACTACAAACATGTTAGCTGAATTCGCTCAAAAAGTGGTGGAACAGGTCATGAAAAATCTATCACAAATTCATAACTAGCCACCGGTATAGCTTCGGTCCCAAGTTCATTAGGCCCTGTACCTAATGGTCCAGTGGCATTGGACCAACCGATTGTGGGTGACATTGAGCAAAAGAACCTATTGATAGAATTTCAAAAGCTATGACCCAATATTTTTGAGGGTATGACAGATCATGTAGTTTTCAATAAGTGGTTCACTGAAATGAACAAACACTCAAATGCCTTAAGGGCAACTGGCACCAGCAGAGTTGCATTAGTAGTGCACCAGTTTGAGGGACCTGCCTATCATTGGTGGGAGATAGTCATGAATGATCTTGCTATAGATGTATCTACTATGACTTGGGAGTAGATTAAGACTCTGTTTTATTAACACTTTTTGTCCATGGAAAAGACAAAATAGATACAATCGGAGTTCATTCAACTAGCATAGAAGAATATGATTGTTGCCAAGTATGAGTAGAAGTTCATTAAACTGTCTAGGTTTGCTCCAAAGTTGATAAGAGACGAGTAGTCCAAGGAAGATAGGTTTGCAGAAGGACTGAAGGTGGAAATATAAAAAATAATACATCCTCTGAGATTAACCATCCTTAATGGTGAGAAGGGCACAATTGATAGAGCAGGGTCTCGAGTATGAACAAGTTCTGAGGAACAGACACAAGCGATTAAATCTGGAATAAGCGGCAGGAGCTTCATAGAAGAGGCAGAATAGACAAAATGGGCACTGAGTGCCTCAAAATCAGAACCATGCACAAAATTACAATAAGCCGCAGAACCAACAAGCACAGACTGATCGTGCTAGGGACGAGCAGTGGGAGCAAACAAAAAGGTAAGGGTCATGCTTCTTATGTCGCTAGAGAGGACATAGTGCCAAGAACTGTCCTAAGACAATTCTAGCTCCTCCTCAACAACAGTAAGCGCATGAACAAGATGACCTCATCCACAGTAGAGGCAGCAACCATAGCCCCAACCACAGCAGAATCACAGGTAGAACCAAAATCAGGGTCGAGGAGAAAACCAGGCTTAACTCTTTGCTGCTGATGCCCAGGCTAATTATGCACCAGCAGTGGAATGTACTTTCCTTTTGTTTAATATTGCTGTGAAAGCTTGTTTGACTTTAGTGCTAACCAATCCTTCATTTCTGTCAGCTCTCCTTCCCTAGGGAGAAGGACGAACCGACCGGCACAGTGTTCTGACAAACCCATTCCCAAACTGAGCTTGCCCAAAACACTGTTAAGCCTCTTCACAACACCATATATAACA